>OY747706.1:1486529-1566529 GCA_963556495.2 Valencia hispanica
TCTCCTTTATAGAAACTGCTCTGGATTTTCTCCTTGACCAAGGTTCCTTCCAGTGGACTCCGGATCCCATCCTGGTCAGTCTCCGTTCCTCTCCTCCTGAAATCAAACGAAGTACTTGCCTTAACTCCACTGCTCTCCGACGCCTGCCTGTCCGCCCTCCAATGTCTCCACCTGCAAGAACAAAAAGACGCTTCAATACAAACCACCCACTCTCCAGCCAGACTCAGTTCGCGTGTCCAGCATACCTCCTCCGAGTCCTCCCGAAGCAGACAACCAAGTAAGACCTCATCCATCATCCTAACCCTTCATAATAAATTCTCATTACCTTAAATTTCTCTCTTACCTGTTCCCGTTTCCGGGGTTCCCTCGCTGAACCTCCTGGACTCTCACTCGTTTCCTGCATTAGTTCCAAATAAACGAATCATCTCTTGTCGTCTGGGTTTGCTGCTTGCAATTAGAGTCTCTCTTTAAACCAAACATGACAGTTTTCTGGAAGTTTGTCCCAGATTAAAGGAGCATTAAAAACTGAAATCTGCTTCTCCATGTTTGGTTACTATACTGGGGATGCTGACTAGACTGGAACCAGAAGACCAGACTGGTCTGGAAGGTTGATACAACAAATCACTAATGTATTCTGGTGCTAAACCAGAGATTCATGAACAAATAAAAGTATTTGAAAGTGTATTCTCTGAGCTACAGGGAGCCAGGGGAAGGAGTATGGAGCTGGATGACCTCGGTCTGCTGCTACAGCACTCATTTAGTTTAGTTGTGTTGAATCTAGAAGATGGAGAACATCTGTCCTTCAGGACTCTCTGTGGACACCACAGATGGGACTGAAACTGCAAACTGAGTCATCGACTTTACTCACTTGACTGTAGGACCTCATTCTTCAATCTTCTCTCTTACTAAAGGACATGTGAAGTTGGTGGTTCCCATCAGTAGACCTCTGTCCTTTAAACAAATCCCTCCTCTGTTCTTAAAGTCGTATAAGCTAAAAAGCTTTGATGTCTTTTTTTATTTTTGATGGAGATTCTTGACATTTTGTTGCTCCGTCTCATTGTAAATCTTTCAGCTCAGATGCTTCAAAGTGTCCAACATAGGGTTGAAGCTTAAAGGTCAAGGGATTTTTAAAGGTGGAGCAGGAACACAAACAGGATGCTCATTTCTAGGAGCGTCTGTGTTAGAAATGAAAGATCCAATTTGACGTGGCACTGCTGTACATCACAAGATGAAACTGAATATAGCAGAATATTTGAGACGCCTCTGAGGTTACAGTTTGACAGCAGCTGAGGAGAAACAGAGGAGACGCTGAAGTGGAGCTTCTGACACACACTTAAATCCTCCTCAACTAAATCCTTCAATGGACCTTCTTCACCTTCTGTTTAGTGAATGTTTTGTGTGCTCAGAAGGCAAAGTCATCTAAAGTCATTCCTTGTTTAAAAAAACTGGATCATTGGACTTTATGTTTTCATTGAGGGTCTACTGTAAATAATCCAGTCAATCTGTACCAGAAGCATTTCTCAGCAAAACATGACAAACTAACTAATGCTGATTAAAAGAAAGAGAGATCACATTTCTCCTGCTTTAGCTTCCCTTCATTGGCTCCCTGTTAAATCCAGAATAGAATCTAAGATCCTTCTTCTTCCATATAAGCCCATAATAATCAGCTCCATCGTACATCAGAGATCTGATTGGTCCATATGTTCCTAACAGAGCCCTTTGCTCTCAGACTGCAGGTTTACTTGTAGTTCCTAGGATCTCTAAAAGTAGAATGGGAGGCAGATCTTTTAGTTATCAGGCTCCTCTCCTGTGGAACCAGCTCCCAGCTTTAGTCCGTGAGGCAGACACTCTGTTTACTTTTAAGGCCAGGCTTAAAACTTTCCTTTTTGATAAAGCTTATAGTTAGAGTGGCTAAGGTCATCCTGAGCTATCTCTGTAGTTATGCTGCTATAGGCTCAGACTGCTGGAGGACTGACTGGTTCTGTTGGAGGTTTCTTCCTGTTAAAGGGGAGTTTTTCCTCTCCACCGTCGCTACATGCTTGCTCAGTATGAGGGATTGCTGAAGGATTGCTGTGGTTGGAAAGTCTGCATCAACGGGCCCAACCTCACGCCAATGACTGACGCAATCTGCTGGGATTCCTTAAATAGGAAACTTTTTAACTGATTGGAATGTTTGTATAAATGTATTGAAATGATATCTTAAGTGGCTTGAGATGACATCTGTTGTGAATTGGCGCTATATAAATAAAGTGAATTGAAATTGATCTAAACATCATCAATGTAACAGCAGGAGGCGCTCTTAGCAGAGCTCCCTGTAAGGCCTTTAACAGCACATATGTTGTTCATGTGAATCTGTTGAGTCATTGTAGCGTAATCTCTGGTCACTGATGAAACTAAACTCCATAAACAGCTGAAACAGATTCATTTGAGAGGAATCATCTCATTTTTGCGGACAGAATTTAAACTTTGACCTTTGACAGGTCACGTTGAGAGGTGGACTGGACGTCTCTAGTTAGCTTGAAGATATTTCAATTCTCATCCAACTTGGGTTGGAAGTATAAGACTCAGTCAGAAACAGTCACACTGAACGGCCAACAGAGGTCACTGTTATCACTAATGAGACAGCTGAAATGCAACATGCTGAGGAATATTGTTGAATAACAGAATAAATTCAAACTTTTGAACCAAATTCTTCCTTGTTGAATCTTTGTCGTGTTTTGTATAATTGTTCCACCCTGTAAGAAAAACCGGTTGTTTAATCGTGCACAGACATTGTTTTGGAGACTTTTAGCAGCTTCCTGAGTGGTTCTCTGTAGATGTACAGCATTGGCTCAGTGATGCTGAGGGAATTAAAGAAGAGACACACAAATCATTTCACAAAAGTTGAGCCACTTGATGTTTCTCACTTCCAAACCAGTAGCTAGAGTCTGAGTTGTTATTCCACCCACATGGCTTTTGCCTCTCATGTATAGAGGCTCATTTTGGAAACCATATGCATGAATGAACAATTTGCAGACTGTAAAACAGGAGAAAGCAGCTGGTGAATGGGTTAGAAAAGGACAGACAACAGTCCATCAAGGACAGAAACCGTCCTACTGTGAGAGAAGACTTTCCCTTATCTCCGTTATAAATCACCAGAGATGAGGGAGAAGTTTGTCCTTGGCATTTCAATTGTTTCAAACGTAATCAAGTCTAACTAGCAAAGCCCTGATCGTTTCCACTGAATAGAAATGACTCTAAGCTCACATTTTATTCCCTTCATGACGCCGAACGTCTGTCTTTAGGGTTTAACTCGCCCTAATTTAAAAGTTTAAAGCGGTTGCAGTAAAATGATAGGTGGACTGAATTTGTAATTGTGTCAGATCAGGAGAACATACCTCTGTTGAGCTCCATGAAACTGTAATAGCTTTAAATTAAAAACCTAAATGTCAGAGTAGGCAGCCGGCCAATCAGATGTGATTATTTTAACAGCAGCATGGTGGCTTTGACTCTGACTCATCTGTTGAAGAGATTCTGCTCTGCAATGTCAACAAAAAGATTTACAAAAAGCATCGACTATTTTAGGAATGAAAACACTGATTCATCCCGACATGAACACCAACAAGCCTCCCTTTGTTTGGGTACAAGTTTAGATTGATTTATTTAGGAAAACGGCTCCAAATGTTTTCAGGATTCAGATTCAACAGTTCACAAAAACAGATACACAACTCATTTAATATTTTAGACGAATCATATTCATCCAACAACTCTGTGGGAAAAAAAGACTAGAAATAAAACAATGTTATAATAAAAAAAATGTTCAGATCAAATCGAGACCTACTGTATATCTAGAATCAATATCCGTCTCTGACACTGGGTGCCTATTGGCAGCAATCATGGGCTGAGGGGTGTGTCCATCTTTACCAATATGAAGGAGGAGCTGGGACATCTAGAAAGAACTGCACAGCGTGGTTGTCTCCATGAAGCACTTAGAAATTCATGGAATAGAAAGAGCTACTTTAAAGCATAATGTTAATCCTGGCAAGATTTTCATATTAATCCTACCTTTACATTTCATTCAAACCTGCACATTCAAGCAGCAGTAAAGAGATGACAGCTGAGGACGGGTTGGTTTTATCAGGAGCTCAAAACGCTTTGATTACAAGGTACACACGCACCATTTATCAGAGTTTTCAGAAAATGGTTCCAGTATCAGAACTTTTTTCTTTCATCAGACGTCTACTTGGATCTCGGTGCTCTTCTTTGGAACCAGTTAATTGTCCTTGCTATTGCTTAGTTATATTTATTTGAATTGCCCAGTAGTTCTGTCTAACCTCTGAAGGGGGGGGGGGGTGCTTATCTACAGCATGCATGGGGTGAGAGGCGGGGTCCACCCGGGAAAGGTCACCAGTTCATCGCAGAGACACAGAGAGACACACAGAGACATACAGGACAAACTACTACACACACACCTAAGGGTGATTTAGAGAGATTAGGACTGTGGGAGGAAGCTGGAGTACCCAAAGGGAATCCACACATGCACAGGGAGAACATGCAAGCTCCATGCAGAAAGACTCCAGCCTGGGATTCAAACCCAGGACCTTGTTTCTGCAAGGCAGCAGTGCTACCAACTGTGCCACTGTGGATGGATGGATGGATGGATGGATGGACGGATGGATAGGCTGATGGATGGATGGATGGATGGATAGACGGATGGATGGATGGATGGATGGATGGATGGATGGATGGATGGACGGATGGATAGACCGATGGATGGATGGATGGATGGATGGATGGATGGAAGGACGGATGGATAGACCGATGGATGGACGGATAGACCGATGGATGGATGGATGGATAGACCAATGGATGGACGGATGGATAGACCGATGGATGGATGGATGGATGGATGGATAGACCGATGGATGGATGGATGGACGGATGGATAGACCGATGGATGGATGGATGGATGGATGGATGGACAGATGGATGGACGGATAGATCGATGGATGGATGTATGGATGGATAGACCGATTGATGGATGGATGGATGGATAGACCGATGGACGGATGGATGGACGGATGGATGGATGGATGGATGGATGGATGGATGGATGGATAGACCGATGGATGGACGGATGGATAGACCGATGGATGGATGGACGGATAGATAGACCGATGGATGGATGGATGGATGGATAGACCGATGGATGGACGGATGGACGGATGGATAGACAGATGGATAGACAGATGGATGGACGGATGGATAGACAGATGGATAGACAGATGGATGGACGGATGGATAGACCGATGGATGGACGGATGGATAGACCGATGGATGGATAGACCGATGGATGGATGGATAGACCGATGGATGGATGGATGGATGGATAGACCGATGGATGGATAGACCGATGGATGGATAGATGGATGGACGGATGGATAGACCGATGGATGGATGGATGGATAGACCGATGGATGGATGGATAGACCGATGGATGGATGGATGGATGGACGGATGGATAGACCGATGGATGGATGGATGGATGGATGGATGGATGGATGGATGGATGGATGGATGGATGGATGGATGGACGGATGGATGGACGGATGGATAGACCGATGGATGGATGGATGGATGGATGGACGGATGGATAGACCGATGGATGGATGGATGGATGGATGGATGGATGGATGGATGCATGGATGGATGGATGGATGGACGGATGGATATACTGATGGATGGATGGATAGATGGATGGACGGATGGATAGACCGATGGATGGACGGATGGATAGACCGATGGATGGATGGATAGACCGATGGATGGATGGATGGATGATGGATGGATGGATAGACCGATGGATGGATGGATGGATGGATGGATGGACGGATGGATGGATGGATGGATGGATGGAAGGACGGATGGATAGACCGATGGATGGACGGATAGACCGATGGATGGATGGATGGATAGACCAATGGATGGACGGATGGATAGACCGATGGATGGATGGATGGATGGATGGATAGACCGATGGATGGATGGATGGACGGATGGATAGACCGATGGATGGATGGATGGATGGATGGATGGATGGACAGATGGATGGACGGATAGATCGATGGATGGATGTATGGATGGATAGACCGATTGATGGATGGATGGATGGATAGACCGATGGACGGATGGATGGACGGATGGATGGATGGATGGATGGATGGATGGATAGACCGATGGATGGACGGATGGATAGACCGATGGATGGATGGACGGATAGATAGACCGATGGATGGATGGATGGATGGATAGACCGATGGATGGACGGATGGACGGATGGATAGACAGATGGATAGACAGATGGATGGACGGATGGATAGACAGATGGATAGACGGATGGATAGACAGATGGATGGACGGATGGATAGACCGATGGATGGACGGATGGATAGACTGATGGATGGATAGATGGATGGACGGATGGATAGACCGATGGATGGATGGATAGACCGATGGATGGATGGATGGATGGATAGACCGATGGATGGATAGACCGATGGATGGATAGATGGATGGACGGATGGATAGACCGATGGATGGATGGATGGATAGACCGATGGATGGATGGATAGACCGATGGATGGATGGATGGATGGATAGACCGATGGATGGATGGATGGACGGATGGATAGACCGATGGATGGATGGATGGACGGATGGATGGACGGATGGATGAATGGATGGATGGATGGATGGATGGATGGATGGATGGATGGACGGATGGATGGACGGATGGATAGACCGATGGATGGATGGATGGATGGACGGATGGATAGACCGATGGATGGATGGATGGATGGATGGATGGATGGATGGATGGATGGATGGATGGATGGATGGATGGATGCATGGATGGATGGATGGATGGACGGATGGATATACTGATGGATGGATGGATAGATGGATGGACGGATGGATAGACCGATGGATGGATGGATGGATAGACCGATGGATGGATGGATAGACCGATGGATAGACCGATGGATGGATGGAGACCGATGGATGGATGGATGGATGATGGATGGATGGATAGACCGATGGATGGATGGATGGATGGATGGACGGATGGATAGACCGATGGATGGATGGATGGATGGATGGATGGATGGATGGATGGACGGATGGATGAATGGACGGATGGATGGATGGATGGATGGATGGACGGATGGATATACTGATGGATGGATGGTTGCATGGCCACGCCCCCCAGTGAAGGTCCAGAACACGTCCACACACAGAGATCCCTATAAACGTTTTATTCTCCTCTGTAAAGAAGTTTACTGACATCCTTTCATGTTTTTACTCTTTCAAGCTGCATTAGAAGCAGCTTGAAAGAGTAAAAAACCCTCGTCACTGTTTTGTCCTACTGGGACCTTTATACTCATTATGTCGAGTCAGGAGGATAACATTGAAAAAAACGATATCCAAAATGGGTTATATAGAGCACCTGTTCAGTAGCTAAACTAAAGCCAGTCATAGGGCCATTGTTAAAATACTTCTCCTGCTTTTTCCTCTTTGATTTAATTTCCTGACTCCACTCATTGGTTTTATTTTCCCATGCTCTGGATGACTCGACATCTTACTTTCAGACACACTTTTGAAAAGTTTTCTTGCAGCTCACCCTCGCTGTGGTCCCATTTTCACTCCCCTCACACTCATGAGAGTGTATTGAGGTCTGCTGGAGATAAATGATGTTAAAAGTCCATTAGTGAATTCTGTCTCTCAGTAATTGCCTGTCATTAGCATCATCTCTGCACCAAGGTTCCTGGAATTCATCTAGAAAGTCATTTTTCAATGGTGAGAACACCGGGGAAGGGCAGGAAGGAGTACGCATTGCAAAAAGTGAGACGAGGAGAGGAGAGGAGAGGAGAGGAGAGGAGAGGAGAGGAGAGGAGAGGAGAGGAGAGGAGAGGAGAGGAGAGGAGAGGAGAGGAGAGGAGAGGAGAGGAGAGGATAATCAGAAATGATCTGAATTTATAACAGGATCGATTTTCCCAACATATTTGAAGCAAATTGGTGGTCTTAATGTAAAATATGATGAAAAGTATGTCAACAAAGTTAGGAAACCATATGAAATTTTTTATTCTTTATTAAGAAGTATTCGCTTAAAGGGGGGGTATTATGCTTCTTCCAGGAACATATTACCCTTCTATAGCGCACTCCAATAAAATTGTCACCTTAAGTCTTTTAAAAGTCCGACATATATCTAAATCCAAAGAAATGTACTTCCGTATTGGACGCCTTGATTTTCGCCTGTGCCTCTCTAAGACCCTCCTACTCTTTCTGACACTCCCCCTTCAGTTCGTCACATACTGTGCATCATCGCAGCATGCACGGAGTCGGACTCTGACGTTGTTTACATAAGTTGTGCGAGTTGATTTGAGCAGAGATAGCACATCTTTTTTGGCCTCAAGTGGTTAACAAACACGAAGTCAAACCACTTCTTACGAACCGTGTCATCCTTTGGTAACTTAAAAACGGGCATGTTTCCTTGGCACCCAAATAAGCATTTACGCCACTTTGACATCTTTTGCTTGAAAAAATGTGGACCAAAAGATCAGCAAAAACTAAATCCCACAAAAATATAGCAGCTGCAGCTGGTGTGTTATAATTACTGCACCTGGGACTCAGCTGGAGTTGTGTGAGGTGGGGCAGGGGAGCTCTGCAGGGGGCGGGGCTCTCGGCTGAGTACGTAAGGTCGGAGGAGGAGATGGGTGGAAAAGGCGGGGATAGGTGGGAGCAGGCGTTTCAGCAACCCTGAGAACTACCAGCAGAGACTCAAAGATTACTCTAACATGAGTGAATGGGTCAGAGCAACACTTCAGCCATGTTTTTAATGAGGGAAAGACAGGTTCTCATGATATTAAGCTTCAGAAAGTCAATTTTGCATAATACGCCCCCTTCAACAATATTCAGTGTTATTGTTTCATCTCTGGACAACAAAAGTTACTTTATCTTTGCTTTACTGTTTTTTTTACAGAAAATATTGAATACATTATTATTCTAGCTGATGAGAAAGTCAGTACACCCTTCCCCTAATTATTCATCCTTTCTCCTCTGGCTGAAGCAGCTCCAGTTAGAAGCTTCCTGTCTCCATGTCCCTCTCCTCACTTCCAGCTGGGAAATCCATCCATCCATCCATCCGACCGGCCGTTCATCCATCCATCCAACCGTCCGTTCATCCATCGGTCCGTCCGTCCATCCAAATCAACATCTTGGACAGACTGAAACACATTACTGCAGACCCCTGGACTCCTGGACAGACAGAACCTGATGTAGATCCCTGATGACATTTTAGGGATTTTGAGATTTCTTTTAGCATCTTGCTCTCTGCTTTCAGGATAAGCTTGGTTAGACATCCAGACCTGGATATGTTAGCAGTCCCTCACTAGACCCATCTAGGCTCCAATCTTCTCCCTGAAGGCCTCAGACAGATCTATGAATCTCACTGTGGTGCTAAGACTCACTTCAACAATCACGAGCTCCAGACTAAAGATCTGAGGTTTAAAGAGAACAAACCTTCAAAAAGCTGAGTCACAATGTTCTTATCATGCTCTCCTATCGCTGTGTGAGATTTCAGCCATTTCAAATAATAAATGTGGGGGTGTCCTAATTTGTTGCATATCAGAAACTATATTTCTAAAGTAATGTCAACAAACTTTAAAACTCATTTTCTTTCAGGTTTTATTGTATATTTATATTAGCTGAGTTATTGCATATCAGTCAAATTTATATTGAAACAAACTAATAGGTCAGAATGCATGTGCTTTTACAGGGTGTCCTAACTTTATTTATATGTTTATTGCTGAAGTCCTTTTTAAATCCCAGCTTTCATCACTATCACCCGTTTTTATTGCAAAAGCGTGTTTTGCTCTGAGAGAAGCAGAGTCGGATTACCGTACAAAGCATGGCAGAGTGGCAACATGCACCTAAAGCCCAACCTTTCCTACCTGACACACACCTGAGGGGTCGAAGGGGAATAGTTCAGATAGGCATAATGAAATTAAAAGGAGTGCTCACTGGTGATGACAAACCAGAGGGAGAGCCGAGAGGTGGAGAGAAGTGGAAGGAGAGCTGGTGAGGACGGTAATGGCCTCATTTAGATTCAGGAATGCTGTTCAGAACAAACATTTTAACTTACCTTTCTCACCTTGTTGTTGCATGGTAAACAATGACAAGCTGGTCAATTCATTGAATTTCTCATTTTTGCTTCATCTTACCCAAAATAAAATCATCAGCTTATTTTAGAGTCGACAAAAAACTGTTAAGGAATGAGGAATGTCTGTAAACCACCAGAAAATTATCCATACCTTCTATTTTTGTGTCTTTACATGATCAGATGTTAATGATGTAGTAGAAGTTTATCCCCTCTGATTGGTTGACTGCTGCCAAGAAACCCAGCATGACTTCTTCCAGGCTGTCACCCACGTTCAATTTTCTATTCTGTTTATTTCTATAGCGCAGATTCATAACAGATGTTATCTTAAGGATCTTGACAAGAAAAGTTATTTCAAAATAATCATACAAACGTTCCAATCAGTTTAAAGGTTTAGTTAGTTTTCTATTGAAGGAATCCCAGCAGATTGCGTCAGTCATTGGCGTGAGGTTGGGCCCTGTTGATGCAGACTTTCCAACCACAGCAATCCTTCAGCAATCCCTCATACTGAGCAAGCATGTAGCGACGGTGGAGAGGAAAAACTCCCCTTTAACAGGAAGAAACCTCCAACAGAACCAGGCTCAGTAGGAGCGGCCATCTGCCACGACCGTCTGGGGGTTCAAGAAGACAGAGCAGAGACACAGAAGGAACAGAAGATCTGATATAAGAGAACTTTCTATGTTACAGAAAGTAAAAAGTTGATAACAGGACACAGTGGATGTTCAGTTACTGGGAGGATCATCCCAGTCGATGCCCCCCGTCCAACAGGGCATTGCAGCCAAGCAGGATACCAGACCAGGTATATCTTCTATGGAGAGAAAAACACTGAGAGAAAACAAAGTTAACAGTCGAAATAACAGCAAATAATACAACTGGAGAGTAGTAGGAGAGAAAAGTAGCAGAGTGAAGAAAATTGGTAAGTCTGTCCTCCAGCAGTCTAAGCCTATAGCAGCATAACTACAGAGATAGCTCAGGATGACCTTAGCCACTCTAACTATAAGCTTTATCAAAAAGGAAAGTTTTAAGCCTGGCCTTAAAAGTAAACAGAGTGTCTGCCTCACGGACTAAAGCTGGGAGCTGGTTCCACAGGAGAGGAGCCTGATAACTAAAAGATCTGCCTCCCATTCTACTTTTAGAAATCCTAGGAACTACAAGTAAACCTGCAGTCTGAGAGCAAAGGGCTCTGTTAGGAACATATGGAACAATCAGATCTCTGATGGATGATGGAGCTGATTATTATGGGCTTTATATGGAAGAAGAAGGATCTTAGATTCTATTCTGGATTTAACAGGGAGCCAATGAAGGGCAGCTAAAACAGGAGAAATGTGATCTCTCTTTTTAATATTCATCAGAACTCTTGCTGCAGCATTTTGGATCAACTGAAGGCTTTTAATGGCATTTTGTGGACTACCTGATAGTAAAGAATTACAGTAGTCCAGCCTTGAGGTAACAAATGCATGGACTAGTTTCTCAGCATCACTCCTGGACAGGATGTTTCTCATTTTAGCAATATTCCGGAGGTGAAAGAAAGAAATCCTAGAAACCTGTTTAATATGGGATTTAAATGTCAAGTCTTGGTCAAAAATAACGCCGAGGTTCTTTACGTTATTACTGGGGGACAATTTAATGCCATCCAGATGAAGTGATTGACTAATCAGTTTCTTTTTTAGAACTTCTGGTCCAAAGATGGAAACTTCTGTCTTCTGTTTAGAGTTATCCATGTTTTTATGTCTTCCAGACATGCCTGTAATCTATCTAACTGACTGGATTCATCAGGAGTTCAAATTCAAAATTTTTAATTCAAAAATATTTTATTTTTCCCAGAGGGAAACTAAGTGTTGGTATAGCTCATATAATAAATTCTTTAAGGAGTTGTTGTAGATGATGAAGGCTGTGGGCAGGAAGGATTTCCTGTAGCGGTCTGTATTGCAGTGAAACTGAAGAATCCTCCGACTGAAGACGCTCTATTGTTGTGTGACTGTCTCATGAAGAGGATGCTCAGGGTTGTCCATAATTTTGACTTTATGAAGAATCCTTCTTTGCATCATCATCTCCAGATGTTCCACAGTCGTCCCAAGAACAGAACCAGAACAGAACCAGAACCTTCTTTATCAGGTTGTTAAGCCTTTCTAAGTCCCTGGCTCTGATGCTGCTACCCCAACAGATGACGGATGAAGAGATTACACTCTCCACAACAGACTTGTAGAAGATCTGCAGCATCTTGCTGCAAACCTTGAAGGACCTAAGCTTCCTCCAGAAGTCCAGTCTGCTATGTCCCTTCTTGTAGACGGCTTCACTGTTCAGTCTCCAGTCCAGTCTGTTGTCAAGGCGAACTCTGAGGTATTTACACTCCTCAACCACCTCCACTTCTTCTCCCATGATGGAAACAGTTTTTGACTTATCCCTGTTTCTTCTGAAATCTACAATCATCTCCTTTGTTTTGTTCACATTCAAGGTGAGACGATTGTTTCCACACCATGTCACAAAGCGGTCCACCAGCTCTCTGGATTCAGCTTCTTGTCCATCTCTGATACATCTGAGTATTTCTGCAGATGACAGGTCTCTGATTTGTACTGGAAGTCTGAGGTGCACAGAGAGAAAAGGAATGGTGAGAGTACGGTCCCCTGTGGTGCTCCTGTGCTGCTGACCACCTGGTTAGAGACACAATTCTTCAGTCTCACAAACTGTGGTCTGTTGGTCAGGTAGTCATTGATCCAGGCGATTGTTGAGGGCTCCACCTGTGTCTTCAGGAGTTTCTGACAAAGCAAATCAGGCTGAATTGTGTTAAATGAACTGGAGAAATCAAAGAACATGATCCTCACAGTGCTGCTGCTTTGTCCAGATGACAGTGGGTTGGTTGAAGCAGGTGGATGATGGCATCTTCAACTCCAACTCCACAGCGATAAGCAAACTTATTAATTTAAATACTAATTAAAGTTATGGATTAATATAGTTGTGTATCATTGGCATAACTGTGGAAAGTTGTAGTTTCTGCTGAGGAATGTGTCCACCTGTTCTTCATTCAGTCATCACTCTTCTCTCTGTACACACCTCTCCGATTTATCCAACTGGTCCTGGTCTTTGAGGTTCTGGTGCCTTTTTGTTTCACCTGGTTTGGACTTGTTTGGATTTGGGTGGTTCCCCCAATAAACTCTACATCAATAACAAATATTTTAATGTGCATAGCAGAGGAACAGGCTCCGCCTCCTCATCAGTGGGCATGATGATTAACCCTGTCCCCAGTCCGAAGTCTGAGTTTCCCCGACATAAACCAAGTACAGCCTACGATGGCTAGCAATCAAAGAGTTGACCAGAAGTTCAACAAAAGAACACCATACCCACAGTGAAACATTGTGGTGGCAGCGTCATGCTCTGGGGTTAGTTTTTTTGGATCCAACTACACTTTTTTTCAATTTAGATAAAAATATGAAAGACTGAAGATGTCAACTGGTTTGACCTAAAGTGATTTTATTTTTCAGCATCACACAGAATCCGAGCTTATTTCATTAGCAAGGACGACGCTTAACAGAGATTAGAGTTGTGATGTTTATTGAAGGAAGTAGGGATGGGACGATACACTTAAACTCACGATACGATGCACCTCGATATGTCACAGTCACGAAACGATACATCAAGATACGATATCAAAAAAGAAAAAAATATTAATGTATAATAACAGCTTGTTTATTTTTTTTTCAGTTGCACACAGGGAAACACAAGGCCTAACAGGCCAAACACAAACAAGAACACTCCCTTAGTGCTGCTCTAACCCTAGGTTAAGTTATCTCAGGACTGGTTCTTCTTCAAAAAAACTAACATATCAACATGTTCTGGTGTAATCAGTGATCTTTGAGCAGACACAATGTCTCCTGCCATGGAAAAGACACGCTCACTGGGCACTGATGTAGCAGGAATACAAAGGTAGGCTTTGGCAAGGGGGGCAAGTATGGGGTAAGCATATGTATTAACTTTCCACCACTCAAGTGGACTACTGTTGAGTGGGATAGGAATCCCACTTCTGTAGGAGAGTATCTCCATTTCAATCCCTCTGCTGGACTGCACTGTCTCAACAGTAGTGTAGGAGCTCCCAAGGAGATCTTCTTTGGTGGGGGAGGCTGTGTTACGTCCTTCATCTGCATTTCTCCTTCTACTGGTTCTTCCTGGCTCTGCCCTGCTCCCTGTGCTGCCTCAACCATGACCCTGGCCTGCTCTGCTGCTGCCCCTGATGTTGAAGCACTGGCCCTAGTGGTTCTGTAACTGGTCTGAAAAAAATAATAAAAATCAAAAAACTAGCTGAAACATTTCTACTAGCTCAAACATTTCTGTCTTTCAATCCTTCACTCCCTCTCTCTCTCTCTCTCTCTCTCTCTCTCTCTCACGGACTCTCTCTCTCTCGGATAGACTAATAAAAAAAACAAAATAAACATGAGAAATAAGTTTTCAGGCTCTGGCCTACACATACAGAGTTACACATGCGCAGGACACCTCAATTTTATTTTTCAATAAAAATTAGCCTACCTGGTTGCGCTGCTCGTGAAGTGCTGAAGCTTTTTCACGTATTCGGGCATAGATGGACTCGCGTTGTTCATCATTCAGATGGGACAGGCTTCGGAATCGTGGGTCAAGCGCTGTGCACTCCTGCAGCATGTCATGACAGTCCCCGGAGTATCGGTCCGGGATGTCAAGTAGGATAGCGCTTTTCATGTTGGCAATGGTCTGTGTGTCATTTTCGTCTGGTGACATGCTTTGCTCGATCATGAACTTCAGTGGCATTATCAGTGAAACAGTGGGCTCTTTTTCATCACAGACAACTGTTGTGGCTGTTTTCAGTGGCTTAAGCAGTTTCACTATGTCTTCTACATCTGATATATCAGTGTTATCCAGAGTGTCGATTTCTCTCGCATTCCTTCGGATTTCTGGGCAGCTCAGTGCTGCTGAGACGGCTGCTTGTTGCTCCAGGTAGCGCGCCAGCATGTCGTACGTGCTATTCCACCTGGTCTGGACATCGGTGATGAGTTTATGCCGAGGCAGCTCCAACTGGGTTTGCTTGTTGGTCAGGACGGCGGTGGCCATGGTGCTCTTGTGAAAGAAGGTAGTTATTCTTCGCACACGACCAAGAAGGTGCGCGACACGGGATACAGCCAAGCCTCACTTACTGGCCAGATTCACAACATGCGCCAAGCACTTGATGTGAGGGTGGAGACCGCTCTCTCTCACAGCAATGTCCATGTTGGTGGCATTGTCTGTGACACAAGCAATGGTTGTGTGTGGCCTCGTTAGCTCCCACTCACTCACATGACTCACATTTCTCAACACGTGAGCTATGTTAACACCAGTATGACTTTCACTTAACTCACGAGTTTGCAACACAAAGCTTTTACTCTCCCATTTCTCGTTGATGACTTGTGCTGTGATGGTGATGTCACTCTGTGTTGCACGCGAGGTCCAGCTGTCGGTGGTCAGGGCGACGCAGTCGGCATTTTCTAGACACTCTTTCACGCTTTGTTTGGTTTCATTGTAAATTTCCGGGATTACCTTCTCTGAAAAATGTCCTCGGCATGGCATCTTAAACTTGGGCTCCAGCACCTTGAACATTTGGATGAATTTTCTGTTCTCTACAATGTTAAATGGAGCCATGTAGTCCGCTATGAACTCGCCAATGAGCCTGGTTATTTGTTTTGCACGCGGACTTGACGGGGGTAGAGTTGGTGTCAGTGCTTGTTTCATGGTCAGCTGTCCCTTCGGTAGGCTCGTTTTCTCTGGGCCGTCTTCACATTTTTATGGTGACGTTGAAGGTGGTGGTTCATGTTTGTTGTGTTGGAGGTGGTGTAGGAATGACAGCATAGCATAGCTTACACACAGTCTTAGTCTTGTCAGTTACTCTATTGCCGTCTTTGTCTTTTTTAACGAGAAAGCCAAAATACTGCCAGACAGATGACTTGTATCCAGGCGGAGCGTCCTCAATTTCGACCTCATTTGACTCAATTTTTCAGCTGTTTGGGGGCAAGGCAGTTGGTGCTAATGCTAATATTTGTTCGCTCCCTGTACCCTGCAGCGTTGTTGCAACATGCGCTGTGACTTGACGTGACGACGCACTGCACCGTTCCCCGGATATACATTTTTTTTTTCATTTAGTTTTACCCTGCTTGATCAGCAGATGGTGCTGCCAGCCTGCCACCATAGACTGTATTCCTGCCCCACATACATGCACACACACATAATACACTAAATTATTTATAAACTACACAAATCATGCATCCAGTCTTTATTTCGCGATCCATTTTTTTCGACCTTGATGCATTTCATCACGTTTTGTATCGCGATATTTCGCCAAACGATATTTCGTCCCATCCCTAGAAGGAAGGGGTTGAAGCGATGAAGAGTCTGGGAAGATGCACCGATGGAAGCTTAGGATGCAGATTCAGTCTGGGGGTGCAGTCTTCTGGAACTGATCTTTTCCTGAGCCTGCTCAGGACACGCCCAGACAAAACCTGAAAGAAAGAGATGTTAGAGGGGGTTAGGACTATGAGGGAACCAGGGTGAGAGGGAGAGGATGAGTGGATGTAAGGGATGTAGGGATGAGGGAAGGGATGGGAGGATAAAAAGATGAAGGGATGAGGGGGTAAAAAAGGGGGATGAAAGGATAAGGGATGAAGTGATGGGAGGATGAAAGGATAAAGGGATGAGGGGGTAAAAAAGGGGGATGAAGGGATGAAAGGATGAGGGAGAGGATGAAGGGATGAGGAAAGGGGATGAAGGGATGAAAGGATGAGGGAGGGGATGGAAGGATGAAGGGATGAGAGCAGATAGAGGGCGGGTGTGGAGGACTGTGATGCATTTTCTATCCTTGCCACTAGGGGGCGGGGCCGTTACGTTATGTTTTGATGTAAAATGGCGTCCATGTAAGCAGTAAAACGGCCCAAGTTATGAGTTTAGGTGATTTATTTGAGTCTACATCTGTCAAGAAGTCATCAGACCCAACTCGAAGCAGCTGCTTCTGACGAGATTCTCCTCCTCCCAAACACTCAAAAGCTCCCGTCACTCACCTCTATGGCGCTCAGTCATCAACCTCGTTGTGACGCATAGCTCCTACGACTCCAACCTGAGTAGTAGCCTAGACCCGACGATTCCCTACGGCTAATAGCCTTTCCAAGCTCCTCGCATCACGAGTTCCTGGTTCTTCCATCTCCTCCGCTCCAATAAGACCTTCGGCTGCATCCTCACTCTGCACTTGGAACATCCATCTTCCCAGCAGTGATCTTCCATTGATCGCTGCATTCGTGACAGCATCCATAAGGCTGGTGAGTTGGAACACATATTGTGTTTAAGGCTAGATTAAGTTATTTCTCTGAATATTTGTTTGCTCATAATCCCTAGTAAAAGTCTTTTACTAAAAGATATGGCTATGTAAGCTATAAAGTTTTACTTTTAGTTAATGATCTTTACCATAGTTGCCTTCTTTTACTTTATTTGACATCAGAAATGGTTGAGATGCAAAACTTGAGCTATACAAAGATGATTCAGTTCTTTTATCACTGAATATGTCTTAAGTTACAAGAGAAGGCGTTGGCCTAGTAGTAAGGCTTATAAGACCAGTATATTGCTGTTAAATGTTATGTAGCTTACTGAAGTGATTACTGGTGTTATATTTGGATTGTAACCTGTGTGAGACACCAGGTGAATTGAATTTGAGTAGATTGGTGAATGAGAAGAGGATATGATGGTCCTGCTCCCGAACTCAAGTTAACGCAATAACTCCATGAATCAACAAAATAATGAGGTCATGAGGGGAAAATATAATTTGTGGAGCAGCCGAGCCAGAGTCCAGAACTACATCTGATGGAAAATCTGGGCTCAGCTAAAGACGACTCTGGACAACAGACGTCCTCAAGAACAGAGTGATCCAGATTCAGGCCCTCGCTTTTCAATGGCCATTGGGATTTGGTCATTAGCATAGAAAGGGGTTCAATAGAATATTAATGAAAAATTAATCGATTTCAATCATTAAAAAGCATAAATAAAAAATATAAAATTCAGCAAGATTTCAGTTTCATAGATGCTGACTTCTGGTCTACGCGGTTGACGAAGGTCACCGCCTGCATCGACTGGGTAGGCGGGGTCCTTCGGTGGATGCAGCTCCTGAGTTTGGACACACCCACAGAGACCTTTTGCAAGGCAGCGTGGGTAAATAGGGTCAAGTCAAGATGTAACATAGTGTTAGAACCCTAGCAGAAGACGGGACATTACAATGTCGTCATCTGTAGGATGTTTGGTCTCTGTTGTGTTTTCTGTTGTTTAAAGCACAGATTTAAAGACTGAGGGACAATTAAAACCTCATTCATCCTTCTCTGCCTTCCAGTCCTCCTACTCAGGTGCAGAAGTAAATTAGAAAATGGTTGCTTCTGATCAAGAGGCTTTCACCCATGGCAATACACCTTTCTGAGGAAAGCAGAGCTGGCGCTCCGCAGCAGAGCACATATTTACGACGACTTACTCACCTGTCTCTGGAACACCTTCAGCATTTTTAGAGGAAAAGGTAATATGAATTTATATGAAGTAATTAAAAGCAAAGCCTAGACAGAGAGAAGGAACCATATACATTTATTTCCACCAGTCCAACACAACCTCTGTCAAAAGGCATCTGAACGGAACTTCTTAAATAATGGGATTGTTGTGGATGATTTATGCAGATAATAAAGAACAAAGTGCTTCCATATTTCTCTGCTTCTTATCACATTAAATATTAAAAACTGTTATTTGTGGTGACAACTAATTTTGGCAAGAAGTCATAAATGTATTGAAGTGCTTCTGTGCCCTGAACTCTTATTCAATACATAAATTATTACTGATCAGAGATATGACTAATGATCTCAATGAATATTATGTATTTCACTGCTGATTGCTTCAAGAATGCTGAAGTATCAAAACCTCCCAGAGCTGTTTTTAAAGAGTAACAATCAATCAGCTCACGTCCAATAAAAGAAGCTTTATTATAAATCGGCTGGAGACGCTATCACTGTTCCACATGCTGGGACAGAAAATATGAAAGGCTGATGAAATGTTTCTGTAGTATTTATTTAAAAAATGAAAGAAACCAGATGCAAGTGTCCATCCATCCATCCATCCATCCATCCAATGAATGCATAATTTAGACCCAATTTTTGCGATGCTATCAAGCCAGTATAAACCAGAACCACTGAGGAAGGTTCTGTTCCAATGGAGCAGTGGATGAACAGATGGATAAAGCGATGGATGGATGGATAAACCAATAGATGGATAGATGGATGGATAAACCAGTGGATGGATGGATGGATGGATAAAGCAATGGATAGATGAGCGGATGGATAAATAATAATGATTTAGTATTAAATACTGATAGGGTTATTATAGTGGGGGACTTTAATATTCATGTGGATACTGAAAGTGATAGCCTAAATGCAGCCTTTAGTGCTATTTTAGACTCAATTGGCTTTACTCAAAAAGTACAGGGATCGACCCACTCGGGTAAACACACTTTGGACCTTGTACTGACATACGGTAATGAGTGTGAGGAAATAACAGTCCACCCTCATAACCCGGTCCTGTCTGACCACTTCTTAATAACTTTTGAATTTACTTTAACTGACCATCTTAAATCTGAAAGAAAATTTCATTATAGTAGCGCTTTATCAGACAATGCTGTAACAATTTTTAAAGAATCTGTTCCATTCTTACTTTCCTCAGTGTCTCAGGGTAACACAATGGATGGCAGCAATTCTATCTCTAACCCTTCAGAAATTGATGATCTGGTTCACAGCATTACGTCCTCATTGCGTTTGGCATTAGATAGTGTAGCCCCCTTAAAAAAGAAAGTGGCTAGCCATAGGAGGCTGACTCCTTGGTTTAACGCAGAGTTGCGTACTTTAAAGCAGAATACTAGGAAGTTGGAGAGAAAATGGCGCTCTACACACCTAGAGGATTCCTATTGAACCTGGAATAACAGTCTACTGCTGTATAAAAAGACCCTTCGACAAGCTAGAACAGCATATTTTTCACCATTAATAGAGGCGAATAAAAACAATCCTGGGTTTCTTTTTAGTACAGTTGCCAAACTTACACAGAGTCATAGCTCTGTTGAGCAAACTATTCCTCCAGCTCTTAGTGGTGATGATTTTATGGGATTCTTCCGAAATAAAATTAATTCTATTAAAAATGAAATCATCGGCATCCTCCCAAACATGATTACTTCTTCCTCAGTAAATGAGGCAGCATCGGAAAGAATTGTAGAACCTCATTTGTGCTTAGGCTGTTTTGATTCAGTTGAGCTTTCGGAATTATCAAAAATATTAGCCTCATCTAAACCTTCAACTTGTATGTTGGACCCAATTCCAAACACATTTTTTAAAGAAGTGCTCCATTTGGTTCCTGGCCCCATTTTGGATATGATGAATCTATCCTTAGTAAACGGATACGTACCACAGGAATTTAAAATAGCTGTAATTAAACCTTTACTCAAGAAACCTTCCCTTGATCAAGATGACTTAGTGAATTACAGACCTATATCTAACCTTCCTTTCTTATCCAAAGTCCTTGAGAAAATAGTTGCTAATCAAGTCTGTGAACATCTAAACAGTAACGAGCTGTTTGAAGAGTTTCAGTCAGGTTTTAGAGCTCATCATAGCACTGAAACAGCACTGGTGAAGGTTACTAATGATATTCTCATGGCCTCAGATAATGGACTGGTGTCTGTTCTGGTTCTGTTAGATCTCAGTGCTGCTTTTGACACAGTCGATCATAATATTCTCTTAGAAAGGCTTGAACATGTTGCAGGGATCAAAGGAACAGCACTAGGCTGGTTTAAATCATATTTGTCTGACAGATTCCAGTTTGTTCATCTAAATGATAAATCATCTTCACTCTCAAGGGTTACTTGTGGAGTTCCACAGGGTTCTGTGCTTGGACCAATTCTTTTCACCATATATATGCTTCCAATTGGTAGAATCATTAGACTGCATGGGATAAATTTCCACAGCTATGCAGATGATACACAACTATATTTATCCATAAATCCTGATGAACCCAGTCAGTTAGGTAGATTACAGGCATGTCTGGAAGACATAAAAACATGGATGACCCTAAACTTTTTGCTTTTAAATTCTGACAAAACAGAAGTTGCTGTCTTTGGACCAGAAGTTCTAAAACAGAAACTGATTAGTCAATCACTTCATCTGGATGGCATTAAATTGGCCCCCAGTAATAACGTAAAGAACCTCGGCGTTATTTTTGACCAAGACTTGACATTTAAATCCCATATTAAACAGGTTTCTAGGATTTCTTTCTTTCACCTCCGGAATATTGCTAAAATGAGAAACATCCTGTCCAGGAGTGATGCTGAGAAACTAGTCCATGCATTTGTTACCTCAAGGCTGAACTACTGTAATTCTTTACTATCAGGTAGTCCACAAAATGCCATTAAAAGCCTTCAGTTGATCCAAAATGCTGCAGCAAGAGTTCTGATGAATATTAAAAAGAGAGATCACATTTCTCCTGTTTTAGCTTCCCTTCATTGGCTTCCTGTTAAATCCAGAATAGAATCTAAGATCCTTCTTCTTCCATATAAAGCCCTTAATAATCAGCTCCATCATACATCAGAGATCTGATTGTTCCATATGTTCCTAACAGAGCACTTCGCTCTCAGACTGCAGGTTTACTTGTAGTGCCTAGGATTTCTAAAAGTAGAATGGGAGGCAGATCTTTTAGTTATCAGGCTCCTCTCCTGTGGAACCAGCTCAGACTGCTGGAGGACAGACTTACCACTTTTCTTCAGTCTGCTACTTTTCTCTCCTACTACTCTCCAGTTGTATTACAGTACTTTCGACTGTAAACTTTGTTTTCTCTCAGTGTTTTTCTCTCCATAGAAGACATACCTGGTCTGGTATCCTGCTTGGCTGCAATGCCCTGTTGGACGGGGGGCATCGACTGGGATGATGCTCCCAGTAACTGAACATCCACTGTGTCCTGTTATCAACTTTTACTTTCTGTAACATAGAAAGTTCTCTTATATCAGATCTTCTGTTCCTTCTGTGTTTCTGCTCTGTCTTCTCAAACCCCCAGACGGTCGTGGCAGATGGCCGCTCCTACTGAGCCTGGTTCTGTTGGAGATTTCTTCCTGTTAAAGGGGAGTTTTTCCTCTCCACCGTCGCTACATGCTTGCTCAGTATGAGGGATTGCTGAAGGATTGCTGTGGTTGGAAAGTCTGCATTAACGGGGCCCAACCTCACGCCAATGACTGACGCAATCTGCTGGGATTCCTTAAATAGGAAACTTTTAAATGATTGGATGTTTGTATCAATGTATTGAAATGACTTCTTGGGCGGACGGATAAAGCGATGGATGGAAGAGCAGATGGATAAAGCGATGGATGGAACCTCTGAGGAAAGTTCTGATACCTTGTTGAATCAATGCCAGGAGGAACTGATGTGTTTCTGAAGGCAGAAACGAGGTCAAACCTGTTGCAGGTCTAGCTAGGTGTGTCTAATAAAGTGGCCGGTGAATGCACATATACTTCGATGTTTAATTATTTACTCACACACTTTTCACCGTTTTTAGAAATAGTAATTTTTGGACAATCATCCAATCTTGTGATTATGTCTGGACTGAAGGAGAGAAACGGCAGCTACTGGAGGTTAATTATGGACTGCTAATGCATAATTTCTATTATTGTGTTCTCTACAATGGCCAATCAATGAAAATAAGAAATGATGGAAAACAGTAATCAGACGGTGTTTTACATCAGTATATGGGAGATACAGTTTGGTCTGTGAATGGAGATGCAGGGTGCAGTCATTGTCTGGACTCAGCAGTGGACAAAAAACCATTTCTGCTTCCAGTCGTTGTTAACTCTTTCAAACTATTTCCTTTTTCCTCAGCAGGTTACCTTGAACCGGACCTGTTCCAATCAGCTTAAAGATCCAAAAATTGTTTTTACACTTGCATAAAAGTCAGGCTGTTTATGAGGGAATTGAAGTAAAAATGTGATTGTGGCGATAAGTGCCAATCATGGTGGTTCTTCTCGTCCTTCATCTTCATCACTCTACCCTCTTGAATATTTGGTGCCGATAAGAACGCTCCTTCGAGTCCGGCTCGTTTTCCACTCGGTGAACTCTCGCTGCGTCAGTCATGAATGTTTTACTTTATTTGATTTCCATAAACAATTGAAGCTGACATAAAATATATGGAATTCTGATTTTCAATAGTTTATTAAGAGTTTGAGAAGAGGATTGTGGTAAAAAACAACAAATAAATAAATGAACTAAGTCCTGTTTTTTTCAACTTGTAGCGTAGCATTATGAATGACCTTGTATAAAAGGTACTGAAATGACCAGAGCTCACTCTGTGACTGCTGCTTTCAGCAAAGTTGTTGATTTGCTCCAGTAGGAAGTCCAGTGTGGGCACAAAATGTATTTCAGAGCGGCTATTAAGACAGCATTTGTTTGGAGTGTTTCATTATTCTAAGAGGCAAAGTGTGTTGGCCTGAAATTCCATTTCTGCTGTCCTATAATCTTTCAGCTACTGCGCTGAACACTGAGCGCAGTGCTGTTGGTTTTCGGTTTGTTTTTGTTCCTCTGTGCTCCAACTGAGAAGTCAAAGATGAGCTCATGATTTTAACACTAACCCCACATTTTTATCATGACCCCATGAAAAAAGGCGGATTTCCAGGGAGTTCAACAGTGAAGAAGATTTTCCTCCCCTTCTTATCTCCTGCAAGACTTGAGAAACTTATAAGAAAATACATATACATGATGGCACAAAGCTCCTCCAGCTCATAGCCTCGGTCCATTTGCCTGCTGGGAAGCATGCATTTGTAGAATTGATGTGGGAGTGCAGAGCTGGTGGCTGTTTCCTGCCTCTGCCATTAAAATGAGCCGGATTAATGCTCCGCTACCCGGCTCAGCTCCATGGACGCCTCCTGGAGAGCTGCACAGAAGTAACAGTACATGCCCCCCCCCCCCCAACATCTTCCTGCACTAACAGAGTCACATCTCCTCTAAAACTCACACATACACCCACTTATCCTTTATTCTTTAACTCTTTTTCTGCTTCCTTTCCTGCAAAGTTTCCTTGCAAAACTCTTTCACCAGTTCAGGGAGCTGAATGAAGGTGGGCTCCAGCACAGCCATTCATGCACTCATTGGAGACACAGTGTGGATATAATGGGAATCAGGGAAATTACTCTGGTCATTATGGAACACAGTCGATCCCTGAATTTTATTCCCAATTGAAATGTGCATGTTAATGGGAGCCCATTTGGACAATGTGAAAGGTGGTGCTATGGGAACAAAAGGGGTAGAGAGAACAATGGAGGATAACGAAGCCTGGAATTCGTCCCAATCATTTATTTTGGTCATCATAGCTGCAGACGACAGAGCGATGCTACATTTGTTCCAGGTCCAACATCAACCAAAACACCCGAGCCAGAACCTGCCTCCACCTCTCCAGCCGGCGAGTCTGTGCAGCCGTTACTGTGCAGCGATATCAGTCAGTGAGTAAGGAGTGCTGAGAGCAAAGGTAGATGAGGCCATCCAGGGATGATGTGTGGTGAGTACTTATCTAATCATTCACCCTCCTAGATTTCAGAACAGGCTGATCTGCTTTCAATATCTCCCTACCTCCTAAAAGGAAGAAAAACCTCAGAGAAGCTGCAGGTTTTTCTTCCTAATAGCTTCTGATGGAGATGGAAACAAACACAGACACAAGGTCTCTAACAGAGCTCTGGGTTCAATCAATACTTAGCGTAATACAGTGTGAACAGCATGCATAAGCTGCGCTGAAAAAACATCTGAAGCATGTAACGCCTGTATCATAAATGGCTTTTAATTGATCCAGAGACGGAGACAGTGTGAAGTGATTACAAAAAGGTTTTCAGCATCGTGAAAAGTGGAAAAGACAACCAGATTTAATTAGGTAAAAATCTCCCCTGACAGCAGAGGCTCTAGAGGAGGGAGTGAAAGACAAAAGAGGAGATTTTAATGCAGAGTGACAGTCAAAGCAACTTGGCCTTGGGGCTGTAGGTTTTTCACGGCTTTATGTGGAGGCTAAAAATAAGCCAAGGGCTAAAATGCATCACTTGTTTAATCCTCATTAACACAAAAAGCTGCATTTAAGTCAGGATCTCAGTAGTCCAGCCTCTTTATAATTATGGATTATAATCATTTAATTTGGTTCTAAACAAAGACCAATTTACAGAAGCTAAAGCTCTGGTGGCGGCTGATCTCCAGAACTTTACTAAAGCTTCACAGGAAGGGGGCGCTAGAAGTAAAGCTGGGGTGGATTGAACTTTCTGCAAAAATATATATAAAAATTAGTTCAATCACATAAAACACATGAATTTAAGTGAAGGTGAAAAGATTTTCATTTTGACTAGAGTGATTTTTCTGTTATGGTTTAATCGTAATGTTTTAGGGATCTTTGTCTTTTGCATGTCTGCTTGCTGTGTGGGGCAGCCACACCCACGCCATTAATCCGTGGGTGTCCAGCTCCGGTTCTCCATGGTCCTACCAGCATTCGATGTGTCTCTGCTCCAACGGCTGATTCAAATGGTCCAACCACTTTCTGCTACTGAACCATCATTAGATCCAGGTATGTTGAACCAGAGAAAAAGCTAAAGCATGTAGGATACCGGACTTTAGACACCACTGTGTTAAATGACAAAGGTCATTAAAAATACGAGCTTTATCAAATCTTTGAGATGTTTTCATGAAATATATGCGGAACTCTTCCTCAGATAATGATGCTGACAATAAGAGAAACAGTCATCAGGGTGAGAGCCATAACCCTTTTTTTTTTACATCATTTAAATGATCATTGACAAATGTTTGAAACCTAAAAATAAGTGTTTTTTCATTTAAACATTGAATTGAATTTTCTATAGGAGGTATTATAAAAACAAGCAGTTTTATTTAGAAGAGTCATGGAGCTCAGACATTATACAGTGGAGCAGCTGAAGAACAACTATTTCATTATTTCCATTATGGAACATTTTGTTAGCCAATGTGCTTAAATAGAGTCTAGATTTTATTAAAGAGAAACATCAAGGTGTTTAACCCTCCCATGACCAAAGTTATTTATAGGTCATCTAGATTTATTTTAATCATTTAAAACTGTGTTGTTAGGGGAGGTAAGTTTACCAAGATAGCTTCCATGTCCGTCAGTCACTCAGTGGGATTTGGGTTTTTTAACAATAACAGTTTCAACGGCAAAAATGGAAAAAACCTAATCTTACCTCCCGTCTGTGCTGACTTAAAATAAAAGGGATAAAAGTGACCGCATTTACAAACTAGGTTTAAATTTTCAAGTCTAAATTTTATTTTATCAGCTTCTCTGCTGTTTAGGGAATTCAGCTGCTCTATATATGTCTATATTTATATCTATATCTGTGTATGATTTTAAAAAACTAAATGAACGGGAACTAGTTCAGTTAAGAGCTGTGAACTATGGACATGAATTCATTTCAGTTCATTTCAAACAGACTGAACTGGATTTTCAACTAGATCTTGTTGAGGATGAACTGGTACAACTTTATTATAGTTACATTGTTTTATTTTTGGTATAGAATAGTAAGATTATCGTAAATTGGAAGAAAAATGGTTTTCACGGTTGTCACAACAAAGTGAATAAACATCCATTTTGAAGTATTGCTATAGATTTAACTCTGGACTATGACCAGGCCATTATAACCCATGAATCAGCTTTGATCTAAACCATCCCATAATATCTCTGGCTGCACGTTCAGGCTGGTTGTCCTGCTGGAAGCTGAACCTCCACCCCTGTTTCAGGTCTTCTGAAGGTTTTCTTCCAGGATTTTCCTGATTTTGCTTCATCCATCTTCCTGTCAACTCTGACCTTCTCCTCACAGCATGATGCTGCCACCACCATGTTCCACAGAGGATGTGCTAAGTCATCATTTTGCATGTAGGCAGAAAGTTTCATTTAGATCTGATCAGACCACAGCATCGTCTTCCCATGTTTGAAATGTTCCCTCCACATGGGTGCGAGCAAACTGCAGCTGTCCCATGTAGGAATCACAGACTTCCAGCTTCTGGTGCTCCATTTCCTTTTTGTTCTCCCCAGAAAGTGTAAGTGCAGAAAATGGATTCAAAATCTTCAAATGAATAAAACTGAGTTGAACTCCAAACTACATAGACAGCCATGAAGCTCCAGCACAGAGAGCTTCTGCTCCAGGCTTTATACTGGAAGCTCCTCCTGCAAGACAAACCACCATTAACTGGTTCAGTTACCTTAGCAAACCTACGAAACACAGAATATTTAACACTGCCCAGATCTGTTAATACAATTATGATGTAATCAAACTGTTTGGTTACATATCCATGCATTTCTTCTTTTTTTTAAATGGTATGACACACAGAGACACTTCTAGGCAGAGCGTCACAAATGGAACATCCCATAATCAGGTGGTCTATATAAGGCTTAGAGGCCTCCTGCCTTGGAGAAACACCTGAAGGTAAGATGGAAGCAACACCTGGTCATCCTTCATGTTAACATCAAGTACCCAACAAACAATCAGAAGCGCTGCATTCACAGCTAGAGTTCAACACACACACAAAAATAAAGATTCAAAAGCTCAAGTTCATCAAAATAGGACCAGTTTCTCATGCTCTTCATTCAGATGACCACAAAAACACTGAACTGGTTTTACTTCCCTGCTCAAGCTGCTGACTGCTTTGAGGAAACTTTTACAGGGGATGACTGAGTAAAGGAAATCATGCAAAATGTGTAATTATGAAATGAAGCATACATTGCAATAATATGGCATTGATGAAAATGAAAGAGGGTGGAAGGATGGCTGACAGAACGCATCATGTAGACTTCCTAATGGTTTAGAAATGAAATGCTGCGCTTAAAAAAACCTGGCAGCGGTTTGCTGCTGAGTTGTCCTTCCTGTCTTTCAGCAGCGCGTTCACAGTCGCACACAAACTCTGCACACACATCAACACACAGTCGCACACATTAACACAAACTCTGCACACACATCAACACACAGTAACACACACATGAACACACAGTCGCACACAGACCTCTGCACACACATGAACTCAGGCTTAGACTCCGACGCTCTCGCCCTCTTAATTGGGTGTGAAATGTAACTTGTCTCCTGCTGTGAATGTAAATCAGCTGAAATGTAAGTGCTTATGAAGGCATCTGTTTGTCCATTTACACATGGACATTTTGTGGATGCATGGAAATGTGCATGATTGTAGACTATGTGCTCAGTTCTCAGTGGAGATGTTTATGTTTGCATCTTGTGATCCTCGCTGACCTCTGAACTCAACAGTAGCTACTTGTTTCCTCCGAAGCCTCATTGACCCTGACTGATCACTGAGGCATCAATTCTGTTTTTCTCTTTTCTGCCTACATACGGCTTCTGGACATTTTGCAAATAGTTCTTTAGATTGCAAAACCTTCATTTAGACTGAGACTAAATTAGTTTTAGAAGGTTTGAGCTGCAATATACAAGAGTGTGTTTAATTAACTTAAATTCAAAAATACTTTATTGATCCCAGACAGAATTTAAGTTGTATCTCATTAATTCCAGGTTTCATCTGAGTTGTTATAGATGCTGATGGCTGTGGGTGGAAAGGATCTCCTATAGAGGGCAGTAGTACAGTGCTTCTGAAAGAAGCCTCTGACTGAAGACACCCTGTTGCTGTGTAACAATCTAATGAGGAGGATGCTCAGGGTTGTCTGTAATATTCCTCATTCT
The DNA here is from genome assembly GCA_963556495.2 of Valencia hispanica. NCBI lineage: Eukaryota > Metazoa > Chordata > Actinopteri > Cyprinodontiformes > Valenciidae > Valencia > Valencia hispanica. The sequence continues at coordinate 1,515,485 of OY747706.1, forward strand.
CTGAACAAGCCTTCTTTGCATCCAGATGTTGCACAGTCGTCTCCAGAACAGAACCTTCTTTATCAGGTTGTTGAGCCTTTTTTAGTCCCTGGCTCTGATGCTGCTACCCCAACAGATGACGGCTGAAGAGATTACACTCTCCACAACAGACTTGTAGAAGATCTGCAGCATCTTGCTGCAAACCTTGAAGGACCTAAGCTTCCTCCAGAAGTCCAGTCTGCTCTGTCCCTTCTTGTAGACGGCTTCACTGTTGCGCCTCCAGTCCAGTCTGTTGTCAAGGTGAACTCTGAGGTATTTATACTCCTCAACCACCTCCACTTCTTCTCCCATGATGGAAACAGTGTTTGACTTATCCCTGTTTCTTCTGAAATCTACAATCATCTCCTTTGTTTTGTTCACATTCAAGGTGAGACGATTGTTTCCACACCATGTCACAAAGCGGTCCACCAGCTCTCTTTATTCAGCTTCTTGTCCATCTCTGATACATCTGAGTATTTCTGCAGATGACAGGTCTCTGATTTGTACTGGAAGTCTGAGGTGTACAGAGTGAAAAGGATTGGTGAGAGTACGGTCCCCTGTGGTGCTCCTGTGCTGCTGACCACCTGGTTTGACACACAAGCTGTGGTCTGTTTGTCAGGTACTCATTGATTCAGGCTCCATCTGTGTCTCCTGGAGTCTCTGATGCAGAATTGTGTTGAATGTTCTGGAAAAAATCAGAAATCACAAAATGTTGAGCTCCAACTCCACAATAAAAACCAAACTGCAGGCGGACCTGATGTGACCTGTACTTGAATAGCACCTTATTTAGTCCAGGGGACTCCAAAGCGCTTTACACTACATTCAGTCATTCACCTGCTGGTGATGGTGAGCTACACAGTAGCCACATCTGCCCTGGGGCAGACTGACAGAAGCGAGGCTGCTGGTACCATCCGGCCCTCTGACCGCCACTAAGGCGGGTGAAGTGTCTTGCCTAGGGACACAGCGACTGAGATGGACGGTATCAAAGTAAAGGGGATCAGACTCAGAAGCGCTATGTATTATACTTTTTTTTGTCAAATAAATTATTTGAAAACCATACATTATTTTCCCTCCACTTCACAGCTGTACAGTATTTCGTGTTGTTCTGCCAATGAAAATGTTGTAGTTAAATATGAAAAGGTTAAGGTATATAAATAGTTATGCAATGAAGTATATCTCCAGGACTTCAGATTAAGTCTGGAGGGTGAGATGAGTTTTTGTAAACATGTAAAGACAGGAATCTGTCTGATATTATTGACTCTGTCTGTATATCATTGTTTGCTGTCTTTATCTCAGCACTGCAAAGTTTTTAAATTAAAAAAAGTTTTTGACTCTTTTCTTTTCTGATATCAGGATGATATCATCATTCCTTCGCTAACACCTCATCTTCCACTAAATTTTCTCACCTATTTTCTGTAGGACACCCTGCTCTCGTATTTATAACATCATTTACAGATTTGTTCTTTGTCTCCGCTTCGGTTTTGCCGTGTTCATATTCCTTCTCGGTTAGCATGCAGCTTCAGAGTTATATTCATTAGATTACCTGCCCTGCAGCGGTTTGTGTTTCCTTTCTTGGAGTTTTCATTAACGCTCCTTTTGTTCTGTGCTCCCGTCTCCTGCCTGGTACTCGTGATTCGGTCCAGCCACTGCTTCACTGCTGATGTTTTCTCAAGCTGTCACACTAATTTTAAGAACAAATTTAGCTTTTTAGTTCATAAACAGGACATGGCTACTGCTGTGTTTTGAAACTGATGTTTTTCGTGGCTTTATTCTCCAGTCTGAACATTGTTGAGCCTCGAACCAGAGCAGAAACACAGATGTACACCTGCTGCCTACTTATGTTGAATTTCCAGAGGATCAACTCTCCATGATTGTTTGACCAGATTTGAAATTCTCACAAATAATGAAGAAGGGAAAAAAGTAGCCAGACAGTAGAAATGTTCTCCGATAGCATCATCATGTTTGTCAAACTAACTGATTCTCTGAGCAATTTCACCCAAATCCTCAGTTGCTCCCTTCATACATCTCAGCCAGTGCCAGCTCCCCTCTCCCTGTAATGTTTCTGAACCACAGATAGCACTGTCTTACTCTGTTGATGCATATTTTTGGTTCCTGTGGCCTGAGGCGTCTGTTCAGCTGGAAATAGTTCAGCACCACGGAGAGTTCCTGCACAGCTCATTCTCTCCATCTTGAGAGATCAAAAAGCAAAGCCAGTAAGAGATGGATAGGAAGGAAACAGCCAATCATAGCACACAGAGCTTATAAGCTTTTCTTTGTGCTGTTGGGTGTCTGGTCTTCGTATGAGAAGCGTTGCCACACGTAAGCACTAAGAAGAAGGAGGAGGGAAACTGTGAAGGTTAGTAACTGGGATCCTGACCCCAGCCTCCTCCTTTCAATCAATCAAACTTTATTTATAAAGCGCTTTTCATACAAACATTGCATAACAAAGTACTTTACAGATTAAAATGACCCCACATAAACCAAATTCCCTTCCCTGGCAAGGCCGAGACCCCCACCTCCACCCAAGCTCCACCTGGAGAGCACCCAGGCAGCTACAGCCTAGGCAGAGGGAGGGCTCCCATAGAGGAAATACTGGCAGGAAGATTAAAATAACAAATTAAAGTATAAAAGTAAACAGTGGATAACTATGATAAGACTACACAGTAAAATACTGAAAACAGGCAACCAGTTCTGCTCCAGTTCTGGTAGGTCTCTATGTGTGTACCTGGTGTGGTCTTCTGCTGCTGTAGCTCAGCTGCTTCAAGGTTCTACAGGTTCTACCTTCAGAGATGGTGTTCTGCAGAACTTGGTGGGAACCAGAGGTTCTTTGAGCTCCTGTTGCTTTTCTATCATCTGGAACCAGTCGGCCCGTTCTCTGACCTCAACAAGACATGTTCCTCCAATCAGCTGCTGCTCTCTGGGTAGCCATGGTTGTGGGTTAGAATCCAAGCAGATCAGCAGGTTTGCCCGTCTGGTACCAACAACTGTGCAGCGTTCAAAGCCCCTTACATCCACGTTCTACCTCATTCTGATGCTCAGATTGGCCTTCATCACGTCTAGATGAAAAAGTGCATTAAGCTGCTGCTGTGTGATTGGCTGATTTGCTATTTTTATTAACAGAAACTTCAACCACTGAGCGACATAACATGACCTGTGAATGTAATGCAATTACAGAAGTACAGTAGAGACTAATGTGAACAAAACAGAGCGGAAGGAAGAGATGAATGTGTTGTATTTGGTGGCTTTCTAAAGGGGAAGTAAAGTGCTGCAGTAAAATCACTGCTGGACTTTTCTCTAAGCTCTAAAATCCTGTAAATGGAGCCTCATGTCAGCAATGTTTTCCTTTTACTTTTTTTTTTTAGCTGAAAGAAAAACTGTTCAGATCTCATTTTTGGCACTTCTGAAAAAGTTTGTCAGTTCATATGTGTGTGTGTGTGTGTGTGTTTTTTTTCACATGAGCCTCCCTATTAAGCTGCCCTTCATCAACCACAATGTGAGCTGCAGGTTCACTCACCTCCTTCATTTCACATCCTGAAAGGGAGCTTTTGTGAGATGGAACCTTCTGCATCTGATTACCCGCTGGCTTAATTGATCTAACTATTGAACTCTGCTTGTGGATTCTTTGTATTTATCCAGTCAGGCAAGTCTTTAAGATAAGGATATGCTTCTTATCGTCCCTTTTCTCTATCATTTTTCTCCCTCTGTGGCAGTTTAGCAATGAACTATTTAGTCACGGCTTGCCATTATCTGGTTTAATTGCACAATTTAGAGGATGGTGAGGTGGTAAATGCAATGAATTGCAAGTCTTTTAATTTCTAACCTTCCAACACCAAAGTTTCACACACAATGTTAATCATTTAACCACCAAGGAACTAAATAGATTTACATATAGAAAATAGTCTCATTTAAAAGTCATAAATCAAAGGATCGCTGCTGAAAGAGGCAGTAAAGTTATGCGATGTGTGTCTGTCATACTGTAGGTGAGCTTTGCAGGAATTCTATGTCAGACAAATTGTTTTACATCAATGCCACAAATGCCATCCGTCTTGGTTCAAAGCGAGTATTTATATCCAGAATCATTTCTAGATTCATGCTGCATAATCTGCATTCAATCATAATCATATTCCACCTTTTCTTCTCCAGCCTATGCAGGAAGGGATGAGAGGAATACGGGGGTTCTCAGCGGGGAATTTGCTGCATCTGATTTTGACTCATTGTGAAATGGTCCACAGACTGGAGAACAGAGGAACCAAGCCAGGCATCGTATCTACATACCAAAAGGCATGCATGTAATCAAGCTGATAATACTCTTTATAGATACTCATCTATTCATCCATTCAGGTCGGGTTGTCAGCAAAGATGGTGAGCAAGTGTCTACATGCACAGCAGGCATCTGATCACATTACATTTCTTCAATCTTCTAGTCTGATAATAAATCAAAGGGTGTGACTCAGAACATGACTTATAACCTTTAGGTGCAGATGGACGATAGATTGTTGATCATTTTCTTTCCCCTTCTTCCTCCTCTCCATTGATCGTCTCAGCTTTTATTTCTCTACGTCAATCATTCCTGTCTCTCCTAGAGAAGTCATCCATCTTGGCGTGCCCGCCCATTCATCAGCACTCCTGTCATCTTATGTATAACTTCATTGTGCAGCAATTATCTCGGGGACTTGGAGAACGGTGCCGTGCGGCTTCGGGGTTGTGAACAAGAAGAGAGAGACAGCCTCCGGCCGCTCTTCAGGCCTCGCCTGGTTAACCATCGTCTCCTGAGCACACGCAGCTCAAATAACACTAAAAATAGACAACAATTAACTCTGGGAGAACTAATCACATGTGGCAATTACATGTAATTGAAAAAAGGCCATATACATATTGGCATCACATGGGGCTGTAATAACTGCTTCTCACTCAAAAGGATATCATTTCCCTGGCTTTTGTTGACATGAATAAGCTATTAGCTGAGTAATCCAGCATTTTCAGCACAGCACTATTAATATGCAAAGTAACATCTCTGTCTCCTTCAAGCAAATTAACTCTGTTTTACTCCATTGTTTCATTAAATGCTTCATGCAATCATCTATGGTAAGGGATGTTACTTCAAAGCATAATGAACAGCGCTTTTGGACAGATTCAAAGCCACTACTGCTAGCATCACGATTCGTAGTGAGTTGGTCTCGTTTCTTTTTGTTTAAATCTTTTATCTTGCCTGGTTCTGCTCAACATACAGCCAGAAAAAAGAAGCAGAGAGATGGGAAGAAGAGTAATGCTCCGTTTGAAGCTGCTATTTTAGGGCTTTATGGATGTCGGATCTCTCTGTTCCCTGTTTGCTGTATTACAGTAATCTGTGTGGTCAGTGTGTGCTCCAACACAACAGAAACAGCATCCAGAGGACAGAGATGGAGCCAGGAGGAAGGAACGAAGAGGTGGCATCCTTCTCTGCTCTGAGGGGTTTCCTCCATTAGTCCACTCAGAGCGACAGGGTGGAGGACTTCCCCAGCTCTCTGTTGGTTGTTGAAGAAACAAAGTAAGATGAACAATAACTTCACTGCATATTTAGTCATTCGCTCTATTAAACAAATATAAATCTGCCTGAAGCATAAATACTTATGGCATATATTTATTCTGGTATCAAAACTCTTAATAATCCCAGTTTTAAGCATCAGCAAAGAAAAGAATGGCTTTCATATCAAATAAAACCTTCATCATGTCTTTATATTTCTGATGTGATCTCATATATAGATATAAACATTTTTCATTCTATAGCCAATCTGTTCCAGAAAGACTTCTGTTGGTCTCCATTTGTTCAGCTAAATGTCACTGAAGATTCAATTTAAACAGAAAAACTGATTTTCTTCCCATTTCTGTTTCTGTTCATGATTTATATTCTAAATGATCTGGTTTTCATATTCAAATCGAATGTTTAACATGAAATTTTATAATTAAAATAAGCACTAAATGATTACCTTCTAAAGGATCGAAGACATTAATGAGTGTCAGAAGCTGAGTTCACAGTTCTGTGTCCACACTTCAGGCGTGCCGCATGGAGAAGCTGGTTACATGTTCCAGGGCTTTTTGATCAGTAAGCCAAGGTAAATGTATGTGTATAGCGCACTTGCAGCAACAAGGCAATTCAAGGTGCTTTATATGAAGAGTGAAAAAAAACACAAGCAGCAATAAAACAACAATGAAAACAGGTGATCTGCAGGCGGTTTCTTAGATGCATGATTACGTTTATTTAAGCTGCATCTGGCATCAAATTAGACAGGAGACATTAATAAAATAGGAACCTTTGTTTGTATGACCTTCAACCTTTTGGATTATTTGTATGGGTGCATGAGTGTGTGTCGGTTTGAGGGGAAGATTAAAGTGACAATGAAAGAAGCTTGAGAATGGGGCCGCATCCTTCGAAGGCTGCAGTTGAAGGCCTATTATGTCACAACGATGCGACGAAGGCGTCCTCCTTTTCCCTGGATCTGAAGGATGGGTCTGGTGAAGTGCTTTAAGTGGAAAAAAAGAATTGCCGGTACTCCTCTTAATGTTAGACGATAGGTAATATTTTCTATAAATATCTGTCCATCGATCTATAGATCAATAGCTTTATTCTACAGAAAGGGTAAAAAACAAGAACAAGGCCTGTTCTAAATCAAATCCACATGAGCCACATTCAAAGCATCAGGAAACCACTTTTATTAACTTCAAGCCTCATGGCGTTAACATGGACATAAGATACACCACTGAAAAAAATAAAGAAATAAAATAAAAAGTCCTTAAAAACCTAATAAAGCGATAGATGCAAGATTGCAAGCGTCATAGTTAGGCCTGTCCTAAAAAAAAAACCCGTGTCACTTTAGCAATGTTATCCTGTGGTGCATAGGAAGGACCCAGTTTGCTCTAATGTGTACAGTAAAACCTACAGGACAGAAATAAAATCATTTTAAGGCAGATTCAATCCTTCAAAGACGAGCTGGATGCTGTATTCACTTTTAAAACTGTCAATAATGATGAGCAAAACATACATAAATTAATCTTTAAAATGGCTGAAAAATTATTTTTCATGTGCATACATTTTACGTTTGCGTTAATTGCAGGACAGTTATGTTACATGATATTATAGCATACAGATCAGGCACGTGTAGAGGGGGGCTTGCCCCTTTCCACCATGTGCAGCTTCAAATGGCCGTCGCAGGGCAACACAGAGACATCCAGGACAAACAACCATGCACACTCACAGACTCATACCTAAGGGCAATTTAGCGAGACCAATTCACCTAACAGTCATGTTTTTGGACTGTGGGAGGAAGCTGGAGTACCCGGAGAGAACCCACGCATGCACAGGGAGAACATGCAAACTCCATGCAGAAAGACCCCAGGCTGGGATTTGAACCCAGGACCTTCTTGCTGCAAGGCATCAGTGCTAGTTGAAAGCACTGCTAATGGCTAATTATTTAAATGCCTTTAGGTGGCGCTGGGCATGAATTAGGCCACGCCCACCAACTATTTGCATACCTATCTGTTAGGGGTTGGACTAATATCCATGTTGTTGAATATGGAGCAGATCAGATGATGTATGTGGCAATTAGAGCCAAACCTATTTTCATGGCGTGGCGCCATGCTTCGCCATGCTGCCACAGCCACACCCGCTTTTAAAAAAAACTCTCATTATTATAAATCAAATCAAACTTTATTTATAATGCGCTTTTCATACAAGAAGTTGCATCACAAAGTGCTTTACATTATAAAATAGGTTACCCCAAGTTGTTTTCAGTCACTGAACGCACCCAGATGCTGATTAGGTAAATTGAATCAAATATAGAACTTTCTAAGTAAAACATTACACTTCCTGTTCTCAGAGGGCGGGGCTTAGGTGAAATTAGCAAATGAGCCTATGAATGTGTTGAGTGGTGGCATGTGATGACACACAGGAAGTTTGGTACAACTCTGTTCTTGTTTGTGGAAGTTAGTACTCCATCTACTTTTATGGCGAGAAGCCTTATTTTGAGGCTTGGCCACGCCCACATGGTGTGACACAGCAAAAAACTTTTGATAAAGTTTGTTCCCCAATGCCTGAAGACTAACCTCACTCATTTTGAAGTATGTAAGTCAAAAGCTCTGGGAGGAGTTTGTTCAAATACGACATGTATAAATGGCGCAACATGGCCGACTTCCTGTATTGTTTGGACCATGGCTCCAAGAGACTTTTTTGTAGGTCCTGAGACACTACATGGGTGTGCCTCAGATAAAGTATGGCTGGGGACTGGGTGTTCTAAGGTTTCTAGGAGGCGCTGTGGAGTAATTAGGCCACGCCCACCAGATATTAGCATTAATGGGTTGGACTAGTATTCATCATTTTGAATGTGGTGACGATCCGATGATTTTTCTGGAAACTGGAGGCAAACGTATGTCATTGCCGCATTGGCGGTTCTAGGGGCAGGGCCACAGGGGCACTGGCCCCTGCTGAAATCTGATTGGGCCCCTGAAGTGCCCCTGTTCTGTCACTCATCTGTCCTTCCATGATCAGGTCATAGTGGATGCAATTCCAAGTCCAAACACTAGTGGCGCCAATGAGGGAAATAGGAATTTCCATTCTGGAGTCCTAAAGTAGAAGAAGATTTAAAAGATTCTACAGGGAGAGCTTTTTAGCCGACATATCATAAGTCAGCGTTTTGAGGATTTTGTTGGTTAGTCATAAATCCTTATTTACCCACAGCTGTTATGTAGCTTAAGTCTTAACACTGAATTAGGAAGCCATGTAAACATTAGTTAACAACAGTAATATTAAAAAGGCCCAACTGGTGTTTATGAAAAAAAAAAAACTTTAGCATTTTGCCAATACATTCTTTTGTAATTTGCATTTTGTATGTTAGTATTTACCATAATATTTGGCATTTATAGAGAACATGAAAAGAATGCGTCAGTCTCAGGTAGGAATCCTGCAGTTTCTGGCCAACACAGTGAAACTGCCAGACACATATATCTTTCTCATAACATTAAGCTGGAACAATAACCTTGTCATTTTACCCTATATGCATTCCCTAAACAGAGGATATACACTTAATTCCTAATTGCATAACAATTTTCCACCACAATTCCCTGCTTTTATTAACTTAAATAATACCATAAATATAAAGGGAAAATTCTAAAGTTCTATCACAAACTCCCTAAAAGGTTGGTAGGTTGATCAAAAAAAAAGGAAAATGTTCAAAACCCAAATTAAAATCAGACATGAGACATGCTTGGCCATGGAATTTGCTCACAGTGACAAATATTAGATCCTTCCAGATGACTTTGCTGAGACTCCTGTGCATTGAGACCGAAAACCCACGGGGTCTTCTTACGCCATTTTATTGTGGGCAAAATGTCATCTCAACAGCCCCTCGCCCCAGAGGCGGCCATCCACAGGTCTCTTCATCGGTCAGGATGTTCTAGATAAAACATATAACACAGGAGAAATTATGTAGCATCTTCCAGTACACTTCAGAGGGTAGCCACCGATCAGTCCTTCCTCAGAAAGTTGAGAGTGGTCACCCCTCAGAAGGTCTTCCAGTGAGAACCTCCCAATGCGACCCTTGGGAGCTGAGCTAATTAGATATTAGAGCATTGATGTTCAAACACAGGTGAGCCAATTCACAAAAGATGAATAGGATGATTATGATAAGTATAACCCACACCCTCGGAGTATGGTTTCAGATCAACCTGATGCAACTGTGTGCAAAAGCAATTCTAAACAACTCAACCTGGTTAATGAGCCAAACCTCATCAACTGAAGCTAAACCCCAATTAAACCTGCAAATTACAATTCTCTTCATAATCCCTGAAAAATCTGTTCCAATTACTATCAAATCCAATTCCCCCCCTTTTTTAAGGCATCTTGCACATGCCTTAAAAAATCAAGAAACAAGGAAACAATAACTTCAACTGCTTCTCCAGTGTCAAGAAAAGAAACATAGTAGGTTAAAGGTCATGCATAAGGCCTAACCTCAGAACCTGTGTATCCTGCTGCTGTCGCTGCTGAGGCAGCTTCAACCCCCAGATAACCATATCCCAATCATTTAGGTTTGCAATTAGGTTCTTATATTTGAATTTCCTTGTTGTTGAAAGTGTGCTATACAAATAAAATTGCCTTGCCTTGCAAAAACAAAATAATAATTTCACCACATAGTTACCTAATGTATTTAAGAATTTCAGTTCTACTTGCATTAGCTACAACAACACTTCATTTCCCTCTGGGATCAATAAAGTATTTTGAATTGAATTAGACAACTTCTTCAGACCCTGCTTTTCCAGAATCTAATTGATGTTACAGTAAGGATTATCTTGCAACCACCTTAGTTAAAATTGTTTTACTCAGTTTATTTACCTAATTAATATCTCTGCTGCTGTTATTTGCTCATCTGTTTCTTACAGTTTATTCTCTGTTAACTCCTTGAAAAAATAATACATTTATTCTAAATGCACAATTTTAAAACCCGTACAACTGTAAAACATCTCTAATTCAATTTATCTAACTCGGTTGCACATTCAGACTTGAGTATGCCACTTCTATTTTAATAACAACGATGTCAAGTAACCTTTTTACCTGTACCTGATACTCTTGCTTAAGAAAGAAACTTTTCTTCATTGCAGTTCCTGTGTAGGACTTGAGTTATACTTTATACTTTACCGAAGTAATTATCTATTTGCCCACTTTTACCTCTACTCAGTATTTTAGACTGCTTATATTTTACAATTAGCCTTGTTACTCCTGTTTCATTTAATCTTTTATTAAAAGGAACACACAAAAAACCCTCAAACATCAAAAAGTGTTGCAACTGAATAGAATTTACTGCGGTTTGATAGTTTTTTTTTAATGCGATCTATAGCATAAAATGCACACAGGTGTTAACTGAATACATGATTGGCTGGACGTTGGTAAGTAGACGTAGCGCGGGAATTAAAAAAATAAGAACTTTATTGAACGAATAACAATTGAACAATTGAAGTATACACAAAAATTCAACAGCTACAAACAGTACATACAAATAATTTACATATATGAATTGTTTTGAGAAACTTTTTTGATAGTCTGGTATTGATTTTATGTAAAGTTGAACATTTATCATCTTTTTTGGGGTATTCTAAAAAAACTGAATGAAACATCTTATGGTTAATAACAACATGTTAAACTCTTTCCAAAGTCGATGTGTGAAAGAGCAGTACCAGAAAAGATGTGTCACATTCTCTTGATGATCCCCACCAGAACCATTTTTCGTTCTGATTTACTAATTAGTCCCAGACCAATTGATAGCTACAGTTCTTTTGAACATCTAACCCTTAATTTTCCTCATCCAAGTTGCAAAACATTAAGACCATTTTTGTTTGTGGTTTTGTATCGTCCACCAGGCCCTTACTCTCAATTCTTGGATCAGATCTCACATTTTTTATCTGATTTAGTATTAAATACTGATAGGGTTATTATAGTGGGGGACTTTAATATTCATGTGAATACTGAAAGTGATAACCTAAATGCAGCCTTTAGTGCTATTTTAGACTCAATTGGCTTTACTCAAAAAGTACAGGGATCGACCCACTCGGGCAAACACACTTTGGACCTTGTACTGACATACGGTATTGAGTGTGAGGAAATAACAGTCCACCCACATAACCCGGTCCTGTCTGACCACTTCTTAATAACTTTTGAATGTACTTTAACTGACCATCTTAAATCTGAAAGAAAATGTCATTATAGTAGAGCTTTATCAGACAATGCTGTAACAATTGTTAAAGAATCTGTTCCATTCTTACTTTCCTCAGTGTCTCAGGGTAACACAGTGGATGGCAGCAATTCTATCTCTAACCCTTCAGAAATTGATGATCTGGTTCACAGCGTTTCATCCTCATTGCGTTTGGCATTAGATAGTGTAGCCCCCTTAAAAAAGAAAGTGGCTAGCCATAGGAGGCTGACTCCTTGGTTCAACGCAGAGTTGCATACTTTAAAGCAGAATACTAGGAAGTTGGAGAGAAAATGGCGCTCTACACACCTAGAGGATTCCTATTTAACCTGGAATAACAGTCTGCTGCTGTATAAAAAGACCCTTCGACAAGCTAGAACAGCATATTTTTCATCATTAATAGAGGCGAATAAAAACAATCCTAGGTTTCTTTTTAGTACAGTTGCCAAACTTACACAGAGTCATAGCTCTGTTGAGCCAACTATTCCCCCAGCTCTTAGCAGTGATGATTTTATGGGATTCTTCATAAATAAAATTAATTCTATTAAAAATAAAATCATTGGCATCCTCCCAAACATGATTACTTCTTCCTCAGTAAATGAGGCAGTATCGGAAAGAACTGTAGAACCTCAGTTGTGCTTAGGCTGTTTTGATTCAGTTGAGCTTTCGGAATTATCAAAAATATTAGCCTCATCTAAACCTTCAACTTGTATGTTGGACCCAATCCCAAACACATTTTTTAAAGAAGTCTTCCATTTGGTTCCTGGCCCCATTTTGGATATGATGAATCTATCCTTAGTAAACGGATACGTACCACAGGAATTTAAAATAGCTGTAATTAAACCTTTACTCAAGAAACCTTCCCTTGATCAAGATTACTTAGTGAATTACAGACCTATATCTAACCTTCCTTTCTTATCCAAAGTCCTTGAGCAAATTGTTGCTAATCAAGTCTGTGAGCATTTAAACAATAACGAGCTGTTTAAAGAGTTTCAGTTAGGTTTTAGAGCTCATCATAGCACTGAAACAGCACTGGTGAAGGTTACTAATGATATTCTCATGGCCTCAGATAATGGACTTGTGTCTGTTCTGGTTTTGTTAGATCTCAGTGCTGCTTTTGACACAGTCGATCATAATATTCTCTTAGAAAGGCTTGAACATGTTGGAGGGATCAAAGGAACAGCACTAGGCTGGTTTAAATCATATTTGTCTGATAGATTCCAGTTTGTTCATCTAAAGGATAAATCTTCTTCACTCTCAAGAGTTACTTGTGGAGTTCCACAGGGTTCTGTGATTGGACCAATTCTGTTCACCATATATATGCTCCCAATTGGTAGAATCATTAGACAGCATGGGATAAATTTCCACAGCTATGCAGATGATACACAACTATATTTATCCATAAATCCTGATGAACCCAGTCAGTTAGGTAGATTACAGGCATGTCTGGAAGACATAAAAACATGGATGACCCTAAACGTTTTGCTTTTAAATTCTGACAAAACAGAAGTTGCTGTCTTTGGACCAGAAGTTCTTAAACAGAAACTGATTAGTCAATCACTTCATCTGGATGGCATTAAATTGGCCCCCAGTAATAACGTAAAGAACCTCGGCGTTATTTTTGACAGAGACTTGACATTTAAATCCCATATTAAACAGGTTTCTAGGATTTCTTCCTTTCACCTCCGTAATATTGCTAAAATGAGAAACATCCTGTCCAGGAGTGATGCTGAGAAACTAGTTCATGCATTTGTTACCTCAAGGCTGGACTACTGTAATTCTTTACTATCAGGTAGTCCACAAAATGCCATTAAAAGTCTTCAGTTGATCCAAAATGCGGCAGCAAGAGTTTTGATGAATATTAAAAAGAGAGATCACATTTCTCCTGTTTTAGCTTCCCTTCATTGGCTCCCTGTTAAATCCAGAATAGAATTTAAGATCCTTCTTCTTACATACAAAGCCCTTAATAATCAAGCTCCATCATACATCAGAGATCTAATTGTTCCTTATGTTCCTAACAGAGCCCTTCGCTCTCAGACTGCAGGTTTACTTGTAATTCCTAGGATTTCTAAAAGTAGAATGGGAGGCAGATGTTTTAGTTATCAGGCTCCTCTCCTGTGGAACCAGCTCCCAGCTTTAGTCCGTGAGGCAGACACTCTGTTTACTTTTAAGGCCAGGCTTAAAACTTTCCTTTTTGATAAAGCTTATAGTTAGAGTGGCTAAGGTCATCCTGAGCTATCTCTGTAGTTATGCTGCTATAGGCTTAGACTGCTGGAGGACAGACTTACAAATTTTCTTCACTCTGCTACTTCCTTTTCTCCTACTACTCTCCAGTTGTATTACAGTACATTCTGTTATTTCGACTGTTAACTTTGTGTTCTCTCAGTGTTTTTCTCTCCATAGAAGATATACCTGGTCTGGTATCCTGCTTGGCTGCAATGCCCTGTTGGGCGGGGGGCATCGACTGGGATGATCCCCCCCAGTAACTGAACATCCACTGTGTCCTGTTATTAACTTTTTACTTTCTGTAACATAGAAAGTTCTCTTATATCAGATCTTCTGTTCCTTCTGTGTTTCTGCTCTGTCTTCTCAAACCCCCAGACGGTCGTGGCAGATGGCCGCTCCTACTGAGCCTGGTTCTGTTGGAGGTTTCTTCCTGTTAAAGGGGAGTTTTTCCTCTCCACCGTCGCTACATGCTTGCTCAGTATGAGGGATTGCTGAAGGATTGCTGTGGTTGGAAAGTCTGCATCAACGGGGCCCAACCTCACGCCAATGACTGACGCAATCTGCTGGGATTCCTTAAATAGGAAACTTTTTAACTGATTGGAATGTTTGTATAAATGTATTGAAATGACTTCTTGTTAAGTGCCTTGAGATGACATCTGTTGTGAATTGGGGCTATATAAATAAACTGAATTGAATTGAACTGTTCTGAACATTTATGTCTCTTTTAAATTTTACCATATATAGTGCTTGGCAGGGTTCAAAATGGGGGCACAATGTAGTTTGACTGAGTGGTGTTGCCATAGAGTGATGTTATCGGCAAGCGCAGGACCACCGAACACGTCTGGTACCTACAACGGCTCAAAGAGACGTTTCGTTCGCAACCAACACATCAGTAGTTGACCGGGTCAGCTGGGTCTTTTGGAGGATGCAGCCCCTGAATTTGGATTCACCTCCCAACAACAGTAGAAAAGAAAAAAGGTGGATATCCAGACACTCAGCTTGGCTCCTCCCGCATCCAGCAATGAGCCATCATAGTGAGCAGGGCATTACATTAGCCTTCACCTCTTATCTCACCGCTGTTACCTGTTTTAGTCCAACCTATCCCTGAAAAGCTGAATATATACATAAGAGACTATCCAACATTACTGTAGGTACAGTAGAAGAAAACAAAGCTTAATAACAGTAAATTATTACAAGTTTTTTTCCTTTTATAGTGCTGGACTGTGTTTAAATGAGTGATTTTAGTGATCAGAGAGTTTCTTTTATTAGACAAACTGGCTTGGTTGAGGTGAGAGGCTTTGCCTTGTTCTGCTTGGTTTCTTGTCATTACAGTTCATTCTGTAATCACCAACCACACATTTCACCTAAAATACTCGTAGGCATTTATGGGTAGATCTATCAAAACAGTTCCTTCAATATTTGGCAGTTAAATGGCCCCGGAAAAAGCAAGAAAGACATGTTCCAGCAGATAATACATTCAGGATAAATAATACATTAGCTTTATTACTTCTTCTGAGCACTCAGTTAAAACATGTCAGACACGACTTTTGGTTTAGCTTTTACTTCCAGAAGCATCGAGCAAAGGCAGAAAACAGAAGCAGAGGAAAACAGAAACATGCAGGTCAGACTGAACAAGCAACCTGAGCAGATGTGTCAGATTTACTATCATCACTCAGACCATGTTCACACGTAGCCAGGTTTTCAAAAAAGGAATATCATCACCACCTCGTTTAAAAAAAAAAGTCCCTCCACACCTAACCGCATAAGTGCTTTGTTAAGCACATTCATAGACATGCCAAACCTGTAGGGGACAGTAGTTCCCCCACATCCTATCCACTCAGAGTAACTTTCTATGTTCTAACTTTTACATAGAGCAGTAATTAAGCTTGTAAAACCAAGCAAACAAAAAGCGTTTGGACAATCGATGATGCCAACCCGTCTCTGAGGGCATAAATGTTGTTTCTGAGTGAAAACAGGTCACACATGTGATGTTGGAGCATTTTTGTCATGGAAAGTGACGCTTCAGAGCCTTAAACCCCGGTTATTTCTGTCGATTAAAACTGAGAAAACGCTGGATCTTGGTCTACCCCCTCGCCTGGCGCACCTCAGGCCTTACACTTAATGGGGGGCCTATTTCCCCTCCGTCACTCCCCGCCGGTGACGGGGGCCCCTGCCTGGCGGTGCATCGGTGGTCAATCCAGTTCATACCTGGTGCGTGCCTGGCCGGGCCTGGGGGGGGGGGGCGGTGTGTCGGTCGGCCGATGCGCTGGGCCGATATCTTCCTTTGGTTGGTTGGGGCACCTCTTTTAGAGGTGCCAGGTTTGGGATTGTTGGGTGGTGCCTGCTCGGTGGCTCGGCGGGATGCGGATCCGGCGTCTCTGCTCGTTTGATCACCTGTTCTGTGTGCACCGTGCGTGGCCGGTTCATTGGCGGATTGGACCGGCCCTGGCCTGGTCTCGGCGCCCTGCGTTGCGCGGGATCAGGACCCGGGAGCTGGTACAACTTGGTGTCCAGATGCTGGCTGAGCCCGGCCTGGGGATGCTGTCCGTCCCCTGTGGCTATCGGTGGGGCGCTGGGATGTTGGCGGTGGGGATTGGCCTAGGGTGGAGGCGGCACGTGGCGGCCGGCGGCCCGGTCCATTGACCGGCCCGCCCTGGCGCGGCACACAAGTAACTCTGAAATATATGTCTTTAACTGAATAAACACATTTTAAAGAAATGAAACAAATCAGTGAAACAATAAGAATAAAAAAAGAAATTTATTTCACAGTTCCCCTCTTTTGGTCATTTCATGACCAATCTTCAATAATGAAATTTCTTTCAGGTGATTAATGTATGTACAATGGTAACACTTGAACATCAAAGAAGGCACACCCGCGTGGGTTTAAGACAACTCTTCATAAGGTGTTACTACGTAAGGAACAAAGGAATTTAATAAAAGGAACTTATAAAACAGTATCAGCATCTTCTTCAGAGTCAGAGGAGGTCTCTTGGATAGATGCAGCAAGTTCATCATCAGCAGTGGTAGAAGGTCTGTTGTACAGGAGCTGAGGAACTTTTTCTGTGAGGGCAGTGTTGATTAAACGCACAAGGAGGGCTCTAATGCAGGGAATACAACAACATCCACATAGAACGAGTATAGAAGTAAAAACAGCTATACAATCTGCTTGAATACTTTCCCCAGTTTGCTGTACCATTAGAAGCCAATTATTAGTCTGCCCAGAAATACCTGTAATCAGTTCATAATAATCATCAGTAGAGGGGTCTAAAACAGTTATTACTCCTAGAAAAGATGACCGTTTACTTTGTACAGGTGTTAGCGTTACACTTGATGCTTCTTGACACACAATAATAGGAAAATGCAAATCTTTACCCTTTTTCCAAACCCAGAGCATGAACATATGATAATATTGTCCTTTAGAGTCTACAAACGGTGGGAATAAATTGTCTCTAGTGAGATTGAACAAAAGCATCAGTGCATGTCTTGTTGTAGTAAAACGAATGAGAGGACATTGGTGCCGGGCATATCTGTTCGTAATGTATCTGGACCAGTCATAGCCTGGAGGATCTGCCACTAGGGTGGACCATGACTTGTCTCTTTGATTATTTGTCACGTACCATAGATATCCAGCGTAGGCACTCGCTTTCTTTCCCTTGTAGGTCAAATTAGCCAAAGGAATACAAACAGTTGAGGAGGAGTTGGCAGGAAGGCAAACTTGGATGAAGCTGTGGTGTGTGCTTGTGTCACCACACCGGGAGTTGGCAGAGGGGGCATTTCTTCTCCTTCGGAGTGAGGGAGAAGGGGTAGAAGTGTTGAAGGGACTGGATGTAGGCGTAGTTGGTGGATCCTCAGGGGAAATGGGCCAGAGAAGGATTGGGAGTGTGATTATCAGGCTGATAACAAGAAATGCACACATGGAACCGCGCAGTGCCCATCCATGTATGCGAAAAGGGGGCCAGGGGCCTGGTCTCTCCATGGTGAGGCGGGTAGGTAGCTTGGCACGCTACTTGTAGCAGTAAGGGCACCAGTTCCCTTACCGATCTTGCTTGAGTGCGCTGATTGGCTCGTCAGAGGGGGCTGGAACTTTCCTGCAGTGTGACGCGTGAATCCAGGTGGCTCGTTCAGCAACTTTTACAGCCGTTTGGGTTGTCAGAAGGATCTGGTAGGGTCCAGTCCAGCGCTCGTGGTTCCACCTCTTCCTTTTGAAGTTTTTAATCAGGACGAAGTCTCCAGGCTGAAGTCTGTGGAGCTGGCCTTCTGCTGGGCGGGGAAGAGCTGCTGCAACCTGAGAATGAAGATCTGATAACTTTTTGGTTAGGGACACACAATATCTGAGCACGCTGTCCTCAAACACCGTGGTGTCTGCGAGGAGCTGCCCTGGAGGGTGCAAACCTGTGTTAGGAGGGATAGCAAAAAGAATTTCTAAGGGACTTAAGTTTGCTCTGCCTCTTTTCCTCATCCTCATGTACATTAATACAATGGGGAGGGCTTTTATCCAATTAAGACCTGTTTCAGCACAACATTTAACTAATTTGCTTTTTAAATTGCCATTTTCTCTACATTAGCAGCACAAATCATGCATGCTTGACAAAGTTTTTGGGCAGAAATTGTGAATCCTTTTGTGAACCAATGTTCAGAAATAGCATTTAGCATTCCTCCCTTTGACACATAATCCAATCCATGCATCAATTTAGCATAATGTGGAAAAAGAGCAGATGGGAGACAGGGTTTTTTGTCAGGACCAAACCATCCAGCAGGGGTTTAACACATCCTGCTGTTTTCCATAAATTATGGTCAGCTGGAGTAGCCAGGGATTGGAGAGCAGAAAGAGAAATTTCAGCTGGGGTAGCTGATGCGGGGGAGTCAGACGCAGAGCTCAGAGAAGTCAGACACATGTGTGTGTGTTCTGCTGCATTTTTGGCAGCGGCGTCAGCTCGAGTGTTCCCTGTGGAAACTGGATAAGTTAAGTTAGTATGAGCTGTACATTTACAAACAGAAATGGATGTAGGTAATAAAATGCCATCCAGGAGCTGTGAAATTAAGTTATGATGAAGAACAAGTTTACCATCAGATTTCAGAAAACCTCTGTGGCGCCAAAGCGCTCCAAAGTCATGTACAACACCAAATGCGTATCTGGAATCAGTGTAGATTGTGACACTTTTACCTGAGGCCAAATACAAGCTCGAGTCAAAGCGACAAGTTCTGCAGCCTGGGTGGAGTAATGAGATGGTAGAGATTCAGATTCAAGAATAGAATGATCAGTACATATAGCATACCCAACCTGCCTTGAGATGACATCTGTTGTGAATTGGCGTTATATAAATAAACTGAATTGAATTGAATTGAAGGATTCTGATGCCTCAGGTGTCCAGGAAACCGGGGCAGTGAGGAGTTTGGAGTGGGTCAGGGCTGTGAGAGGTTTACTGAGTTCTGAGAAGTTAGGCACAAAGGATCTGCAGTAAGAACACAGCCCTATGAAAGACAGGAGTTGCTTCACAGTGACAGGTTTTGGCGCTTGTTGGATTGCTGTGAGATGTTTATCAGTCAGACTTTTACCCAAATGACTAATTTCATGATCCAAAAAGACCACTGATTGGAGGACAAACTGCATTTTATGTTTTGAGACCTTGTGACCTTCAGCAGCCAGGTGATGGAGAAGAGCTATAGTGTCCTCCACGCACACTTCCCTGTTGGGGCTGCAGAGTAGAAGGTCGTCAACATACTGCAAAAGGGCTGAACCGGATGGAGGTTGGAACGAAGACAGGGAAGATGCAAGAGCACGATTATAAACGGTGGGAGATTCACAATACCCCTGGGGCATGCGGGTAAAGGTGTATCCTTTCCCCTCAAATTGAAAAGCGAACCAGTACTGAGAGTCAGGGTGCACTGGGACAGAGAAAAACGCATTGGACAGATCTAAAACAGTGAACCAGTTGGACCCTGAAGGAACATTACCTAGTAAAGTATAGGGATTTGGGATCGATGGCCCCCTCGAGTGGACGGCGGCATTAACTGATGATAACTCTTGCACGAATCGCCACTCTTGGGGTGCTGGTGGGGCACGGTATTTTCTTACAGGTAAAATTAGGGTATTGACAGAAGAGTCAACACAGGGAATGATTATTCCTGCTGCTAGAAATGACTCAAACACTGGACGAATTCCCGCAATGGCTTCAGGTTTTAATGGGTATTGCGCTCGACAAGGGCGAAAATGAGATTTAGGGGTAACCACGAGGGGTTCACAATTTTTTATCAGCCCTACATCATATTTATGTTTGGATCACACTTCAGATGGAACTGTGGCCAGTTCAGGAGGTTCTGTAGGCGCAGCTGCTGACACACATTTTGGAATTTTGATTGATTTCTGGTCTAAAGAATAAACTGAACGTAAGGCTGAAAGTAAAAGTGTGTGTGTCTTGGTATACACGCTCAGTGATGGAGAGAAAAAGACGTCTAAGTCATCAGTGGGTTGCCAATCTGTGACCTGAGTGCACTGTGCAGTCCATGGACCCAAATCACGCCACTGGTCAACACGAGACTTGACCAGGGAAACATGTGGTACACTATTCTCAACCTGAAAAAACTTTTTCAGATTTTTAGTCAGAGTAGCAGAAAGAGCACATCTAGTTGCAGACCAATACAAATTACAGGTGGTAATGACATCATTCAAATCCTTAAAGAAATCATTTTCATATTAAGTTTCATGCTTGGAGGTAACACGAGATGTGCAGTGTAAGTGAGCAGGTTTCATAAAATCCAACATAGGAGACATCAGCTGACCTGCAAGATCTACAAGGGGTACGGCCTGGTTGTGATTTATCCACCATTGATAGATTAGTATGTTGGATGGATCCTTTAATAAATGGAATGTAAGATCAGAATTTGGAGTTGAGACCACCATGCCTTCGGATGTGGACTTTAAAACCGAACCCAAAAGTAAGCATGAGGTCTCGTCCCAGTAAATTAAAGGGGCAACAGTTGGAATAGAGAAATTAGTGTTTTAAAGGTGGCATTCCAGGAGGTGAGGAGGAGATGGGAACAGTGAACAATTCTTTCACCTCATTTCCGCTCGCTCCAACAGAAAAAAGATACCTTCCACTAAGTTTTTGATCTGGAAGATCAGCTGCGCGAATGACAGAATAAGTGGCACCAGAATCAACAATAAATGAAATGATTTTTCCATTAACTGTGATGTTCATCATAGGCAGTCTTTGTATAGTTTCAGTAGAAGGAAAATAAAACAGCATGTGTGTAGAGTGTGTGTGCATAACCTCGTTGGAAGGACCGGTGGAACCTCCTGCTTCTCCCCCCTCTGGATCTCCACCGCGCCGTGCCATTCAGTCAGCCTGCTGATTGTTGGAGTGATGGTGACCTCGCCCTCTGCTGAAATCACGATTGGGATTCCCTCTGCCGCGTCCTCTTCCTCGTCCTCTTCCTCATTGGAAGGCCTTCACTGGTCAGGAACGAAATCAGCGATCGGAACCTCCACACCTAGAAACAGGTGTCAGAGTCAGTTTGGTTTTGAGAAGCGGGACGGTGTGGTGCTGCAGCAGCAGCACATTGCAGGAGAGCAATTTGTGCCTTGTGGGCTGTGGTTTTCTGCTTTGTGTTGGCTTCCTCAGTCATTTCAGCTTGTCTGTGCTGAGCGTGTCTAGCATGACGCAGGATGTCAGCCAGGCGTACAGAGGCATCTGACCACATGATGCAGGAGGTCTTTACAGCGTTGGCCATGGCTGGCAACATGCCATCTAGGAACGCATTCTTTAAAATGGATTCATATGGGGTCATGTCGGGGCCTGGAAAAGGATCTGGTTGTTGCACTCCGCTGAAGTCGTTAAAAATGGTGGTTAGTCGTTCCAGGTAATCCTCCACTGTCTCAGCAGGTTGCTGAGTGCATTTGCTGACTCGGGTTAGGTTGCACTGGGTGGGGAACGCTGTTCTCAATCTGGCACACAGCGCAGCGACCCAGTCACGATACGCAGCGTTTGTCCCGTTGTTATTATTCGCTTCAGCCCACTGAGGTGTGGAAGACTGATGGTTTGTCACAAAAAGGTCACGCAGGAGTCCCAATTTGGGCCAGTGTCATTCGTGTTGCCAGAACGCGTGCCACTTCGGCTACGGTGGGGGAAAAGTCTCTGATAAAATCACTGACCGCTTTTCCCAAGGCTTCGCCGCCTTTCTCAGAGCTGGGCAGCTGTTTACCCATATTAACAATGTCCTCGGAAGTCCAAGCTCTAAATACGTAGGCTGGTCCTTGCTGTCCCATAACTTGTACCATAGGGAGCTGTGTCACAGAACTCTCATGCGTTGGGCCATATCTTTTGCCAGTTCTTGTTGCGAGAGGTGAAAAGCCTTCTGCTCCCTCTTAGGCATGCGCTGTTGAGCTGTCAGGCAGAGGCGTTCTTTTTTCTGGAGAGGAGGCTGGAGGTTTATCAGCTGGTGGCGGTGGCTGGCGCTGTTGCTGGGGATCTGGTGGTGGGCATCGCGGCGAGACCCTGGGTGGGCGGTGCAGTAGGTGGTGGGGCGTAGGCTGGCGGGGCGCTGTCCAGAGAGGGGTCCACAGAGGCCCCCCAGGTTCCTTGCAAGGAAGGGTAAAGCACAGCAGTATCAGATTCCTTCATAGAACATTTTTCAGCTTCATCACACATATCAGAGTCCTTTTTCTTTTTTCCAACCTTCAGAGCTGTAAGAGCCTGTTGGCATGTCTGTCTATTTTTTCTCTCACTTTCTTCTTCCCATTTCTTTAAACAATTATCCATCTCATCCATCTCTTTGAGGTCCTTGCACTTCACCTTTTTCCTTTTTAACATTGCTTGTCTAGTACCTTCTAAATTTTCTCTTAGCTTTTTTAACTGAGTCTGACTAAGAGACCCACCTTCAGGAAAACCATGTTTTTCATTCCAGTATGACAAATATTTACACACAGTGTCACCATATTTGCTTTTCATTTGAGTCATTAAATTAGTTTCAGGGCCCGTGAAGGAACCATCCTTTGCATTTACATTCCCCATGTTTATTTCTGGTCTTGCTCATCAGCTCACAGCTCACGGTTCTAAGTTACCCGCGGTCTCGAATAATCCCAATTATAACAACACTGGTCTTGCTTACGAGCTCACAGATTTATTTGTATTAAGCTCACAGTTTTGAGTTACCTGGTCTTGCACATACTATTACGCATTTTAATTTTTGTTTTATTTGTATTATGCTCACAGTTCTGAGTTACCTGGTCTTTGCACATACTATTACGCGTTTTAATTTTTTGCCCTGTGTTATTATCAGTTGGATCTTTAATATCACTATTATTTAGAATGTTGGACTCCAATGTGGTCCTTTAACTAATTTATTAAAGAAAAAAATTTTCTCACCAGACTTTTTCCTCAGAGAACTAGTAAACCCCAGTGCAGTTGATCGAAGAACGCTGACCACAGTCCCCGTCACTCTGAAGTCTAAGCGAGGTTTGGAGATGGGTTAGAGAGGCCCAAGTTGATCAGACCCTCCGGTCAGGTCTCCAACGGACCTACGCAGGATCCTGTTCCGTGACGCCAAGATTGTGGTGGAAATTCTGAGGAGTCCTGATGAGATTAAAACGATCAGCTGGTTTCAACAAAGTTTATTACTTGCAGCAAGGAGAAGTCAAAAGAGACTCTACAGTTATTACAAAGACATGAGTATGTATCTGTGAGTCATACACCTGAACCACCCTCTCCCATCCTCATGAACCGATTAACCCTGGTTCCTCAGTGTCTTACAAGAAAACAACTCCTTATTAGGGTTTTCCGTCCAGCTGCAAGGAGCTGAACATCTCCAAGGTCAGAAGATAACTCTCAATTGATAAAAACAGTTTCGGTTGCAGGAGCTGAGAAATCAGCACACAAGTAACTCTGAAATATATGTCTTTAACTGAATAAACACATTTTAAAGAAATTAAACAAATCAGTGAAACAATAAGAATAAACAAAGAAATTTCTTTCACAATGGCAGTGGTACCTGGTGCTGCTTCAAGGTTCTACAGGTTCTACCTTCAGAGATGGTGTTCTGCAGAACTTGGTGGGAACCAGAGGTTCTTTGAGCTTCTGCTGCTTTTCTACACAGTGAAATCTGAGTTGCCATGACATGTTTTAGATAAGTTACAAGAACTGATTTGAGCTACTAAATAGATTTTAAAAAATACAATTTAATTGAATATTAGAAATGTACATGTTATTTATTCTGAGTGAGTTTTTCATGGTATAAGTTACTACCATCAGCTAATTTTAGTACATTGAACTTGACAATGTGTAAGTCACTGTTACAGTGGGTTCAAGTTTTAGTTATTAAGTGAATATTCTTATAGACTATACAGGATTCAAGTGTTGTTTTTCTTCCAACCTTGTCTTCTTTTTTTGTAATAACACGGTATATTTACAAATTAAGCTCATGTTGTGTTTTGCCTTTTTTAAATTTAACGTCTTCATTGAGAGCAAAGCAGAACCAAAGTGTACACAAAGTTGCCCAAATAATCTGGTACTTTCATTAGTCTAACTGCGCGCTAATAGTAAAATATAACCGCAAAATGTTTTTGAGAAGAACTGCTAGAAAAGTGTGGTTGTTAAAACACCCACATCCTCACGGTTGCGACGCCCATGCCGCCTCATGTTCATCTGGCTGTTTCCCTGGATCAGTTCCCTCCTTGTATAAACTCGCCTTTTCATGTCCATCCTTTCTTTTAGAAATGTCCGCTCATCTTTCTTCTTTCTTTTCTCTTTTTAGTTTTTGTAAAAGACAAGTAACAGTTTATTTGTTGACTGATACAGCAGGTGAGCCAATTACATTTCAATAGCAACTGCTAAAATCATAAAAAAAAGGAAAATACATAATTATAATTTTGGGGGTGTGGGCAAAGGTTTCTTTAATTTAGGTGGGTCGTTAATGAAAAAATTCTTATTTTCATGAATATCTCAAACTATCACCCCTGCTTTCCACCAGACGCGTAAGAGGCACGTAAGGTAATAGACGCAAAAGCGTTTCCACCCACCTGGTCCCTGGAGATCATAAAATCACAGGAGAATTGCAATTGCTTAACTTAAAGGGTAGTATACAGGGGAAACATTTTATTCCATGTTAATAAGTATCATAAACTCACCATCCATTCCCAAAACTTGGCTTCTCCTTTTTCATGTTGTCCTTGTAAAAATGATCACTGGTATCAGATAAACAGGGTGATTTTCCACTTCAAAGATTAACTTTTTGTCGTTCGTGATAAAAATAAATTCGAACCACAGACCGACTGACTTCAACCCTGCTGTCACAGGTAATGGTGTTTTGTTTTGTTTTTTCGTAGTTAAGCAGACGGAAATCTGCATGTGTCTTTTATTTAGAAAATGTATGGATCCTTTAACTGCTTCCATGTTTGATTTCCTGTCTGCTTGATCTAAACGGCTGAGCTTCACATGTTTTAGAAACGTAGAGCATAAAAAATAGACCTACCGCGTAAATTTAGGAGAGGGCCGCGACACAAAGCTTACATGACTCGTCCAATTCGCCAGGTAGAAATGGTCCCATTGACTATAATTACGCTTCGCAGACGTTAGGCGCCGCTTACGCGTCTGGTGGAAAGCAGGGGTCAGATGCCATGGCGACAATAGACTTAGAAGTTGGTTGGCAGTACTTCTTCTTCTCCCTGAGCGAGGTGCAGCCGGATCGTCTGTCAACAACTATCGGGGACACGTTGTGGAGCCGTGGGAGCTGTGCGCCAGCACTTTCTCAGGCAGCAGGAGCGCCTGCAGCTGCAGGGGGCACCAATTTGCTGAGTCCAGACACAGTGGTATGAGAGAAAATGTAATTTTTTCCCCAAGCGTTTGTGCGCCCCCTTTTGTCATGAAAAAATGTCCGCCCCAGGCAGCTGGCCTCTCTGCCCGTGCCTAAAACCGCTACTGATCAAACCACATCAACAAATCACTAAAGGCAGCTTCATTCTGAACATTTCTCCTCACCAACCGTGGCGGGTCCTCCTCTCAGAGGCACCTTGCTCCTCTGCAGGAGAGCTCTCTCACAGCGGGGAATAAGGTAAACAGCACGGTTATGTTAGTTTGAGATGAACACCAAAGTAAAGTTAACTGCTGAGAATCATTTAGAAGAAAAAAGCACAACAGTGTTTTTTTTTCTTAAAACATCAGCCCCAGCGGTTGCATTAGCTGAATATCTTCTGTTTTTGACAGGTGTTGCTTTTTTGGAACGGTGTTAGATAAATCTGAAGGCTGCCTCTCGTTTTGATAGATTAGTATTTAAACCCTTGACCGCTTGGTGCAGAGGGGCAGACAAATCAATAATTAAAAAAAGAGATTCCCGTGAGAGAATCTGAACATCACCACATGGCATGTCGCCATCCGTGTGCTGACAGCGCGTTGAAGAGTTAAGGAGGCTTTGGAGTGGCTCCAAAGATCCGGTGTGTGCCAAACACCTGCTTGGAAGAAGTGCATGATCCGGGGTTTCCTCCTGCTGAAGTGACACCTTGGGAATCAGGAAACGACTCATTCAGAGAGTCTTTCTGACTTCTGACCACTTCAATCGCAGAAATGTTTCCTGATTTCAAATCTTTGACTGAAGTGGCGCTTGTAATTCAGTCTCCAGTGTAGCAACAGAGCGCCGATTCAGCCTCTAGAACATCATCAAACCCCCCCCAAGAGAAGTAATCACAGAGCGATGATCAGTCCCAGTCAAAAGTCCAAAACTTCACGACAGTAACCTCTGGGGATTTCAGGTCCATGCAAACCGATGAAGCGATGAGTGCTATCATTTAATTTAATTGTTTATATAGTTCCCTAGGCCACAGTCAGTGATTTTTGTCTTTGTAGAAAAAAATGACATGGATTCAACAGCTTGATGTGTGATAGCACGACGTGGATTCTCTGTTCAGCTTGTTTGGAATATAAATTAAAATGAATAAATAAAGCAATACTATTGAGTATGTTACTACCATTTTAAAAATAGACGGGGGAAAATGTATAATGACAGGATTTTCTTTGACCCAGTTGGTCAAAATGAGGAAAAGTCTACTGTGGTCTCTGATTCAGCGCCATGAAAAGCTAAATGAAACCAGACTGAAGTTGGTTTTAGGTTGTAAATGTGACTTTCATTCAACAGAGAGTTTTCTATGTTTCACCAAGTTGTGACACCGATCAGGCGGGTCTGATTATTTCATTGTGTTGCTGCTGATCACAGCTGGTCATTTAGTGACAGACAACAGAATAAAATCAGCAGCTTTCACTTCATGTTCCCTGGTCACCCTGGGGTTATTCTACCAGACTATACAGATAACTTTTCAGTTTTAATGTTAAATTGATGAAAAATTTGTGGAATGTTTCCATGGCTCCCACATCATGTGACCTTTTTATTTTGACATTTTATTTTTTAGATGGTGTCTTCTCTCTTTATTGTGATTAAAGATTAAAGAGATGTTGAAGTACTGTACCTTTAGGTTTAGCATCTGTCCACATCTGCACTATGCAGTTGTTGCTCTGCTAGTGAAAGTAGTCATGTTATTTCAGGACATGTTTGATGTTGGATCATTCTTGAAAAAAATCCAATATTAGTTTTGGAACTTTTTTGAAGTTACTTTGATGGACAATAGTGGAAGTTAGAGAAGGATGCAAAGAAATGTTGTTAGATGTGGTCATAAAAGTGCATCAATGCCAGCTTCCACCAAATACCTTTGTTGGTATTGCTGGTTGTACATACAAAAACTTGCATACAAGTAGAATATGGACTAATATAGAACAATGCTAACACTACTATTATTTAACATTCCATAACATGCTGAAGGCCCACCCTGCAAGGAAAGTTGCAAAGAAGCAGGAGAGAGCTATTTTTTTCATAAGCCATAAACTCGGTTTAATGGCTGTTGGCAAACAACGTTCAATGCACACTAAATATGCCCTATGTATTTCTACAGAGTACTAAAAACCAAACAAACAAAACCTATATTCTTTCTATTAATTTAGTCTTTTCTAGATATCTCACCAAGTTTTTCAGAACTTGACAATTTTTTTAATAGGTCTTGGATGTCCAGTTGCAATTTGATATCTTCCAGTTCCCTTCCCTTAACAGTTTTCTTCAGGCAAAATAATAGAACATGTTCCACAGTCTCTTGTTAAAGACAAAAGTCCCATTTCCCTGTAGCGGGTTTCCTCTGTTAAAATAATGTTCTTTTTCTAATAATCTGTAATCTAGATATAATTATTTCCTCCTTTCTGTTTCGTTCTGTTTTCCTCATTATACCAACTTTCCTTTGAATGTTATGAAGCCACCTACCAGTTCTAAATTCTTCTCATTGTTTCTGCCGTCTTTCCTTGATCTTTTGTTCTATAGCTTTTTTTTATTTCAACATGTCTGAGCTCACTGTTTTTATTGCAAACAGGTTTTATTTGTATTTGATGTTTTGTAGAAAAAAATGAAGATCGCCAGAAGAGTATTGATGTCACCACGTTGACGTGATGTGATGATGTCATCAATATGCAAATTAGCGTGTGATGACATCTAGGACCCGATTCAATGGTTCAAAAACAGATGAATCACTTGCTGAATCTGTGATGTGTTTCGGAGGTGAGTAGCAACCAGTGAGTGATCTATTGAACAAGGGAGAGGTCGGGCGTTGTGTACAGTAGTGGTAGAGCGGGCGACCTGTATGCACAGGCTGTAGTTTTTGACACGACTGTCCCGGGTCTGATTCACAGCCCCTTTTTATATTGTTTTCATGTGTATGTCAGGCAAAAAAAAACATTTTCTTACTCCAGCATGCTTACAAACATTAAGAAATTGACAGAAAAGTGACACCAAACAATGCATGAGTTTAAAAGAGTCATGACCTGTAATTTTCACTTTTGCATGAGAAATGTATGTTATGTATGTTATGATTGCCTAATGATTATACATTGCCCGGAAAGCCGATATTTAAAAGTGAAACGTTTGTTTACCCCTGGGTTCGTCCACCAGCCCACGTGCACGTGCAATCAAATACGTGGTTTTAATTTCTGGCCGACTTGACGTCAAGTCAAGGCGCAGGATATACCATATATAGACATCGAATTTGGGACAATATCAGGCAAAGTTGGCATCGAAGCTCCGTTTGGAAAAAGGGGCCATTCCAACAATCATAGACTTGCCTGCAATAAAAACGGTAAGGCTGTGTTTTTATTGCTCTACTGTGTGTAACAAACAGCAGCTAACTGCTAATACAGCTATTGTATGCTAGCGGGAGTAGTAGCTCTGGGTTAGATATGCTGAAGCGTTACCTGCGGTGTCAACCCCCCTCCTTCGTGCCACCAATCAACGCGCCCCTCATTTGCATTATTACAATGACCATCCACGACAGCCAAAGTATCGCATCAGATCCCGCGGGACAATAATGCCTTCAGAAATAAGGGTCAGAGGAGCTCTGTGTTTATTTTTTTCACTTTTTTCAACTTTCCTTTTTTAGAAGGGCCTGAAAGACTAATAGAGCGTGGGTATCCAAGGTAATACTAGGTTCTGACTCCTTTAAGGACAGTGAATTCATCAATTTTTCAAGCAGTTTGATTCAAGTTGGTGTTCATATGAAAGGCCACTAGATGCCATCCAAGAGCACTGTGTCAGAAATCTTTGAGTAATGAACCGTTTTTTGATACAAGCCTCAGTGCTTCAGAAAGCTTCATTTGGCCATCACTACGTTAGCGAGGAAGGGAGGCAGAGCAAGGTGAAGTAACAAGAGATAGATGGGGAGGCAAGATGGGTCATCTTGTGACGTATATGACTTATATTTTTGTGCGTAGATAACAGATAACGTGGTTGTAGTCTTATCTACGCAAAAAAAAGAACCAAGAATGGTGTATTTTAAATTCTTTCCCCCAGACATGGCAATCAGGGACGTCAGAAAGAGGAAACCCAAAATGATAACAGATTACCACCAAATCCACGTGAATGGGTATATATATATATTTTTTAGGCCTATATTGGTCATGAAAAGAAGCACCTATACTCATTTCTCTCACAGTATGCTTTTACAGCCAGCCAAGTACCAGGTACAAGAACGCTTAAACAGAAATCACATCAAGTTTACCTGCATACAAATTCACCTTCGCCAAATGGCAGGGATAACGGTCAGTAGGTCTGCAAAAGTCTCCTAACACAGACTGTAAAACAGACACAGGCAGACTGTGTAGGAGAGCAACTACTGAGAAAAAAAACACTGAAAGATGATGAAGACATAAACTAAAACAAACTGGTACAAAGTACTTTGAAATTTCTTTTGCTGAACTAGTATTTCTAAGTTGTATATACTTTTGCAGTAGAAAAGAGTAAACAAATTTCTAAATACTTTCTACTGGTTTGTTTTACTTACAGTAACTTGCATTTAAGTGCATTTTACTTTGTAAGCTTTAGTTGCTCCAAAATATAATAACCTATTCCGGTGTACTTTTTATTTTTACGTGTCCTGTTTGGCAGTGTGGAGCTCAGAATACCAAGTAGAAGCCCAACACATTTACTTTCACAAGCGGAGCAGTACAGCTTTTGCTATAGTACTCCACTTGATATATGTGTGAAAAATCTTTATTATGAATTGTTGTGGTTTTTATTTCCTGATGTCATTGACACGGAGACGGAAAATTAAGGAGAAGAAAGAAGATGAAGAAAAGAGGTAGGAAACAAAAAGTCAAGAGAGAGGGTGAGTTGAAAATACAAGAGAGGAAGGGGAACAAAGAAAACACAGGAAGACATTGAAGTCTGCCTCCATACCCACAGGACGGCAGAGAGAGGGGGAAAAACAAACCAAAACACGACAAAGGAACATCGACAAAACAAACCAAACATTGTGAACTAAGAATTACACAACCACATCACACAAAAATAGATATAAAAATACAACAACAATGTCACAGAAAAACTCATGGTACCAATTAATCAAGCTCTAGTAATGATAACCTCAGCCCAAGAATATATCCTTAAACACCAGAGACCCCACATCTATGTGTGTGTGTTAGCATGTTGGTGCATATAAGGTTTCTCCATAAGAGTGTTCGATAGTTGGTGTGAGCAGGCATCAATCCGTCTCCCAGGAATCGATGCAGACATGAAGGAGATCGGAGCAAAGACGTCCAAAGGACCCCCAGAGCCCCAGGCGGACCCGGGCGGGGCCGACCGCATCCCCCAAGAGTGGAGCAAAGGAGAACCCCAGGGGAACGTCCAGCGGCTACTATGCAGGGGCCGGGGGGGCAGCAGTGACGAGCCCACGGGCCCCACCGGCAATGGACCGGGAGAGCCTGGGCCCAGGGGCACCCCACCCCCCAGCAGGGACCGGCCGACGAGGGGCCCCCGGCATTGCAGGGGCCGAGGCCGGCCGCCACGCGCCGCCACCACCCTAGGCCAATCCCCACCGCCAACATCCCAGCGCCCCACCCCTGCCCTACGTCGGGGCGCCCCACCGATAGCCGCAGGCGACGGACAGCATCCCTAGGCCGGGCTCAGCCAGCATCTGGACACCAAGTTGTACCAGCTCCCGGGTCCTGATCCCGTGCAACGCAGAGCGCCGAGACCAGGCATCCAATGAGGGCCAGGGCCGGTCCAACCCGCCAATGAACCGACCACGCACGGTGCGCACAGAACAGGTGATCGAACGAGCAGAGACGCTGGCTCCGTATCCCGCCGAGCCACCGAGAAGGCACCACCCAACAATCCCAAACCTGGCACCCCTAAAAGAGGTGCCCCAACCAACCAAAGGAATGTATCGGCCCAGTGCATCGGCCGATCGACACACTGGCCCCCCAGGGCCGGCCAGGCACGCACCAGGTCCGAACCGGATTGACCACCGATGCACCGGCAGGAAGGGGCCCCCGTCACCGGCGGGGAGTGACGGAGAGGAAATAGACCCCCCATTAAGTGTAAGGCCTGAGGTGCGCCAGGCGAGGGGGCAGCCCAAGACCCAACCTGACAGGTAGACAAAGACATACAGACACAGTCATACGTTCCCTCCCTCTTAAACACATACATTCTCACTGACTCACCAAGACACCCAAAGAAATGACGCTGTACCCTCACTCACACACCCCATACACACTTTATGCTCCCAGGTCCAGGTACCGATGCCCCCGTAGAGCCACCAGCCCCCGGACCCGGGAAGTGGACCCCCTACCTTCTAGGATGGAGACAAGCAGACCGCCAAGGGCCCCACAGCGGCAAAGCAGCCCGACAGCCCAGGACCCCGACCAGACCACCTGTCCTCTTCCGGACCCCAACCCCTGATGGCCCGTAGCGAACAGGGGTGGGAAAAGACCCCTAGCCTCTATCCTCCCGCTCGAGTATGGTGTTGATGCGTGTTGTTATAATGTGCATTTAAAACAGAGGGGTGGGATGTGGGGGAAGCAGCCACACATCCCCCAACCCCCACCCCGAGCCCTCAGTGTCTATATGTGGTTTAACAGTGGGCACTGGCACCAGAGGTGAAGCTGATTGAACCGCTCCCCCTCTGGATGCCGAAAAGTGTGCCCACCCCAAAGTCCCTACATATGTGTCGCATGAGAATGTTATAAGTGGGAGTGTCTAAGTTGTATATTAAAATTGGGACCCAGGACGCCACGGGATAGCGAGGAGGGAAGCCCCTCCTCGCACCCCAGTGATGTGCCCATGCCCCAAGACCCTATATGAGTGGTAAAGTGATGAAGCGGGTGGACAGAGGTGTCCAGGGATGGGGAGGGAAGGACTGGGAGACAAAATGTCTTCCCAGGGAGCCAGCTCCCCCACTGACCCCAATAGGCACCGCTGTTCACCGGGATCCACCAGGGGAGGGAGGCCATGGCACGTTCAACCCGGGGCCCACGGCCACAGCAACACAAAGCCCCACGGACCCCAAGGCAGTCCCCCCAGCCCCATCCCAGAAGGGGAACTAAACCCACCCTGACATTCGCTCTACTCTCAAAACACAAAAGACACTAGACACCCAGGTCTAGATGACTGAATGCATTGAGCTGCTGCCATGTAATGCTAGGGGCACTGATACAACCCCATACCATTATAAAGCTGCAAAATTAATCACAGAAATGAAAGAATTTTAATCCAAAACACAAAGGAACATAAAAAGGCCTCAACTTATTTCCTTCACTTGTTGTTTAGCTTTAATACAAACAGTGATTGTCTCTCCAGTTACGTCACTGATCAAAATATCTGTTTTGTGATCTATAAGAAAAAAGTTTGTTGATGTAAAAATTCACAAGTGAGAAAATGTGAAAGGACGTCTAATGAAACAAGCATTGAATTATCTCTCTCATTTGCAACGCTTTACAGTTATAAACCTAATCTATTCTAGACCATAACAATGGTTTATTGCAACAAGGGCGCGCTCAGTCACTCGTTGGCACCTTACCATCTGCTCCTGCTCTCCCAGCCTGCTCAGGATCGATGCTTGTAAATACATGCAGGAAGTGAATCGGATGCTTTTTTTTGATGGAGCAGCGGAGGAATATAAAGCCAAAGCCAGTTCAGGTTAGGCCCAGGACGTTTCTTCTGCTTCATTTGTAACACCTGACAAAACAATTACAGTCATCCTGCTATGAATTAATTAGCAACTTATTTAATTATTCGTGTCTCTATCTTCTGCAGAAATCATATTGTGGAAAAAATTGTATCTGATGTTTTTAGCAGCCATTAGTTCTTCATCTTTTATTTCACGAGCCCGGCCCCCTTCCAGTGTCTTTATCTGTTCTCATTCTAGAGTCAATCAGAAAAGACAAAATTGATTTTTATCATTTTACAACAACTCGTCTCAAAAATATCTTTCTAGAAATGCTGTTTGACAAACCTTAGAATTGGCGTCCTATTTTGCATTAGATGGTTATTTCTAATAACTGCTGCTGTGCTCCACAGTGCCTCATGTGAAACCCATCCTCCAGGCGTTTCCAGCTAGAGAAACAATTATATAGAAACAGGAAGTCAATATGATGGAAATCAGCTTTTTTTTCTGCTGGGGTGTTTCTGGTTAAATCAGAACCTGTCAGACTGACTGCAGTCCGTATCAGAGATGCATGATTAGTCTGCTGGATGAATTGTTCTGGTCCTGTTCTTCCACCTCTGGAGGGAGGGGCTTCATCTGGAACACCTGCAGCTTGTTTAGCAAAATCTTAGAAAAGATTGTTTTAATTCAACTTAATGATTGTATTAATGCTCATCATGTCCTGGGAGAAATTTCAGTCTGGTTTTACGATGAACCACAGCACAGAGACGGCCCTTATGGAGATTTTAAATGATTTTAGATTAAACTATGATGCCCAGAAGGTGACAGTGTTGGTTCTACTGGATCTAAGCGCTGCCTTTGATACTGTAGACCACAATATTCTTTTAACCCGTTTAAACAGATCGGCCTCTCCGGTGCTGTTCACTAATGGTTCACATCCTACCTCACAGACAGGACTTTTATGGTAAGTTTAGATACCTTCTCCTCTAAGGTCCACAAGATCACATGTGGTGTGCCCCAGGGTTCAATTTAAGGCCCAGTTCTTTTTAACCTTTATATGCTCCCTTTTGGCAGCGTCATCAGAAGACATGGAGTTAACTTTCACAGTTATGCTGATGATACACATTTGTACATCTCCATGTCTCCTGATGACACGGCCAATGGATGCATTTTTTAACTGCATTTTAGACATCAGATCCTGGATGGCAGAAAACGTTCTCCAACTCAACCAGGACAAAACTGAAGTTTTAGTCATCGGCCCTGAGGCTCAGAGAGAGAAACTTTTACCAAAACTACAATCACTGTCTTTTAATCCTTCTTTACTAGTGAAGAACCTGGGCGTGATTTTTGACTCTGAACTGACTTTTATCCCTCACATTAAAAATATTACTAAAATAGGTTTTTATCATCTAAAGAACATCGCCAGGGTCCGCCCCATTCTCTCTCGGGCCAACACGGAGACACTGATGCTTTTATCTCCAATAGGATTGATTACTGTAATGCCCTGCTTTCTGGTCTTCCCAAAAAGAATATATCAGGTTTACAGCTTCTACTAAATCCAGCAGCACGTGTCCTGATGAAGACCAGGAGGCAGGAACACATTACACCCGTCTTAGAATCACTCCATTGGCTCCCTGTATGTTTTAGGATCCATTTTAAGGTTCTTTTAATGGTTTTTAAGTGTCTTAATGGTCTTGGGCCTTCTTATCTCTCAGAGCTACTTTTACTTTTGAAGACTCACCTTTTTAGCCGAGCTTTTAACTGATTATTATTGCTGGGAAGCATCACCCCTAGTGATCCCTATAGTGGTGAATGGCTCATCGGAGAACGGCACCAGGGACCGATCTCTGGGAATTTCAGTCACATGATGGACCCGCCAGCTGACTCTTCTCGTTGCTAGGCAACATAATATCTGTGTGGATTGAGAAGGGGGTTCGCCTCCAATCGTCCTCCCTCTGTTTCTCTGGACAATAAAAATCTGACATTAACTACATCATGCTTGCTTTACCATGCTCCTAAAGCATTATGTAAATACACTTAGCATGTTTTGTTATCACAATTATTAAATCAATATTATGGAAGCGTTATTTATCTTAATAAAGATGTGAAGATTCCTTCTGTGGTTCCAAGAGTTCATTTAATTCGTCTTGTTATTTAACAGGGAGCATCAGTAAACACAGACAATGCGTTGTATGAACTGACCCGCACCACCCCCAGTCTAAACATCCATTTTATACTGATTGATAAACTTTCACCTCTACTGAAGATCCTCCCATGAGGTTTTCCTGTCTCCTCCAGCAAGACTGGATCACAGACACGTACACATGAGCCAGCGCTTACCGGGTCAGAGTTCTCAGAGACCGGCGGTGTCCCTGACGCCAACAAGACTGCAT
Source organism: Valencia hispanica (assembly GCA_963556495.2). Taxonomy (NCBI): domain Eukaryota; kingdom Metazoa; phylum Chordata; class Actinopteri; order Cyprinodontiformes; family Valenciidae; genus Valencia; species Valencia hispanica. The sequence goes on from OY747706.1 coordinate 1,551,289, forward strand.
GTTAACACATAACAGAGTTCATTATTGCTGTATTATTATTCCTATTACAACCCTTGACTTTAGATCCAGAAATAATTCTTCCACATCACCACCTACTGCAGGGAGAATAAATCTATAGGACTCCATTTTTGTTTTAATGACCCTGACAAAGACCCATGACCAATGTTCCCTCTAATGTTTCATGTGTCTGAGCAAACACACAAACGCCCTGAGCGCTCCCTTTGACCACTGTGAGCAACATCAGATGTGTGCCCTGTGCTCATGCCAGCATCACATCCATCCAGTTTACATAGTTTATTAAAATAATCAAATTACAGCATTTAAATTTCTGTGAGAATACTTTTTAATTAAGTACATTATCCCACTTAAAATGAAAATGACAAAGATCTTATTCATGACCTGTGTAGTGTGTTACGACTATTGTAAGTATAAATATCTCATTGTAACTGTGGAGAAACATGAACTGCCAAGTAAGCCAAGCTGACTATTTCAATTCAATTCAATTCAGTTTATTTATATAGCGCCAATTCACAACAGATGTCATCTCAAGGCACTTAACAAGAAGTCATTTCAATACATTTATACAAACATTCCAATCAGTTAAAAAGTGTCCTATTTAAGGAATCCCAGCAGATTGCGTCAGTCATTGGCGTGAGGTTGGGCCCCGTTGATGCAGACTTTCCAACCACAGCAATCCTTCAGCAATCCCTCATACTGAGCAAGCATGTAGCGACGGTGGAGAGGAAAAACTCCCCTTTTAACAGGAAGAAACCTCCAACAGAACCAGGCTCAGTAGGAGCGGCCATCTGCCACGACCAACTGGGGGTTTGAGAAGACAGAGCAGAAACACAGAAGGAACAGAAGATCTGATATAAGAGAACTTTCTATGTTACAGAAAGTAAAAAGTTGATAACAGGACACAGTGGATGTTCAGTTACTGGGAGGATCATCCCAGTCGATGCCCTCCGTCCAACAGGGCATTGCAGCCAAGCAGGATACCAGACCAGGTATATCTTCTATGGAGAGAAAAAAACTGAGAGAAAACAAAGTTAACAGTCGAAATAACAGAATGTACTGTAATACAACTGGAGAGTAGTAGGAGAAAAGGAAGTAGCAGAGTGAAGAAAATTGGTAGGTCTGTCCTCCAGCAGTCTAAGCCTATAGCAGCATAACTACAGAGATAGCTCAGGATGACCTAAGCCACTCTAACTATAAGCTTTATCAAAAAGGAAAGTTTTAAGCCTGGCCTTAAAAGTAAACAGAGTGTCTGCCTCACGGACTAAAGCTGGGAGCTGGTTCCACAGGAGAGGAGCCTGATAACTAAAAGATCTGCCTCCCATTCTACTTTTAGAAATCCTAGGAACCAGCAGTAAACCTGCAGTCTGAGAGCAAAGTGCTCTGTTAGGAACATATGGAACAATTAGATCTCTGATGTATGATGGAGCTTTACACATCTAGAGGATTCCTATTTAACCTGGAATAACAGTCTACTGCTGTATAAAAAGACCCTTCGACAAGCTAGAACAGCATATTTTTCATCATTAATAGAGGCGAATAAAAACAATCCTAGGTTTCTTTTTAGTACAGTTGCCAAACTTACACAGAGTCATAGCTCTGTTGAGCAAACTATTCCCCCGGCTCTTAGCAGTGATGATTTTATGAGATTCTTTATAAATAAAATAAATTTTATTAAAAATAAAATCATTGGCACCCTCCCAAACATGATTACTTCTTCCTCAGTAAATGAGTCAGTATCGGAAAGAACTGTAGAACCTCAGTATTGCTTAGGCTGTTTTGATTCAGTCGAGCTTTCAGAATTATCAAAAATATTAGCCTCATCTAAATCTTCAACTTGTATTTTGGACCCAATCTCAACCAAATTATTTAAAGAAGTGTTCCATTTGGTTCCTGGCCCCATTTTGGATATGATGAATCTATCCTTAGTAAACGGATACGTACCACAGGAATTTAAAATAGCTGTAATTAAACCTTTACTCAAGAAACCTTCCCTTGATCAAGATGACTTAGTGAATTACAGACCTATATCTAACCTTCCTTTCTTATCCAAAGTCCTTGAGAAAATAGTTGCTAATCAAGTCTGTGAACATCTAAACAGTAACGAGCTGTTTGAAGAGTTTCAGTCGGGTTTTAGAGCTCATCATAGCACTGAAACAGCACTGGTGAAGGTTACTAATGATATTCTCATGGCCTCAGATAATGGACTGGTGTCTGTTCTGGTTTTGTTAGATCTCAGTGCTGCTTTTGACACAGTCGATCATAATATTCTCTTAGAAAGGCTTGAACATGTTGCAGGGATCAAAGGAACAGCACTAGGCTGGTTTAAATCATATTTGTCTGATAGATTCCAGTTTGTTCATCTAAATGATAAATCATCTTCACTCTCAAGGGTTACTTGTGGAGTTCCACAGGGTTCTGTCCTTGGACCAATTCTTTTCACCATATATATGCTTCCAATTGGTAGAATCATTAGACAGCATGGGATAAATTTCCACAGCTATGCCGATGATACACAACTATATTTATCCATAAATCCTGATGAACCCAGTCAGTTAGGTAGATTACAGGCATGTCTGGAAGACATAAAAGCATGGATGACCCTAAACTTTTTGCTTTTAAATTCTGACAAGACAGAAGTTGCTGTCTTTGGACCAGAAGTTCTTAAACAGAAACTGATTAGTCAATCACTTCATCTGGATGGCATTAAATTGGCCCCCAGTAATAACGTAAAGAACCTCGGCGTTATTTTTGACCAAGACTTGACATTTAAATCCCATATTAAACAGGTTTCTAGGATTTCCTTCTTTCACCTCAGGAATATTGCTAAAATTAGAAACATCCTGTCCAGGAGTGATGCTGAGAAACTAGTCCATGCATTTGTTACCTCAAGGCTGGACTACTGTAATTCTTTACTATCAGGAAGTCCACAAAATGCCATTAAAAGCCTTCAGTTGATCCAAAATGCGGCAGCAAGAGTTCTGATGAATATTAAAAAGAGAGATCACATTTCTCCTGTTTTAGCTTCCCTTCATTGGCTCCCTGTTAAATCCAGAATAGAATTTAAGATCCTTCTTCTTACATACAAAGCCCTTAATAATCAAGCTCCATCATACATCAGAGATCTAATTGTTCCATATGTTCCTAAAAGAGCACTTCGCTCTCAGACTGCAGGTTTACTTGTAGTTCCTAGGATCTCTAAAAGTAGAATGGGAGGCAGATCTTTTAGTTATCAGGCTCCTCTCCTGTGGAACCAGCTCCCAGCTTTAGTCCGTGAGGCAGACACTCTGTTTACTTTTAAGGCCAGGCTTAAAACTTTCCTTTTTGATAAAGCTTATAGTTAGAGTGGCTTAGGTCATCCTGAGCTATCTCTGTAGTTATGCTGCTATAGGCTTAGACTGCTGGAGGACAGACTTACCAATTTTCTTCACTCTGCTACTTCCTTTTCTCCTACGACTCTCCAGTTGTATTACAGTACATTCTGTTATTTCGACTGTTAACTTTGTTTTCTCTCAGTGTTTTTCTCCCCATCGAAGATACACCTGGTCTGGTATCCTGCTTGGCTGCAATGCCCTGTTGGACGGGGGTCATCGACTGGAATGATCCTCTCAGTAACTGAAGATCCACTGTGTCCTGTTATCAACTTTTTACTTTCTGTAACATAGAAAGTTCTCTTATATCGGATCTTCTGTTCCTTCTGTGTTCTGCTCTGTCTTCTCAAACCCCCAGACGGTCGTGGCAGATGGCCGCTCCTACTGAGCCTGGTTCTGTTGGAGGTTTCTTCCTGTTAAAGGGGAGTTTTTCCTCTCCACTGTCGCTACATGCTTGCTCAGTATGAGGGATTGCTGAAGGATTGCTGTGGTTGGAAATCTGCCCAACCTCACGCCAATGACTGACGCAATCTGCTGGGATTCCTTAAATAGGAAACTTTTTAACTGATTGGAATGTTTGTATAATTGTATTGAAATGACTTCTTGTTAAGTGCCTTGAGATGACATCTGTTGTGAATTGGCGCTATATAAATAAACTGAATAAACTGAATTGAATTGATTATTAAGGGCTTTATATGGAAGAAGAAGGATCTTAAATTCTATTCTGGATTTAACAGGGAGCCAATGAAGGGAAGCTAAAACAGGAGAAATGTGATCTCTCTTTTTAATATTCATCAGAACTCTTGCTGCCGCATTTTGGATCAACTGAAGGCTTTTAATGGCATTTTGTGGACTACCTGATAGTAAAGAATTACAGTAGTCCAGCCTTGAGGTAACAAATGCATGGACTAGTTTCTCAGCATCACTCCTGGACAGGATGTTTCTAATTTTAGCAATATTCCGGAGGTGAAAGAAAGAAATCCTAGAAACCTGTTTAATATGGGATTTAAATGTCAAGTCTCGGTCAAAAATAATGCCGAGGTTCTTTACGTTATTACTGGGGGCCAATTTAATGCCATCCAGATGAAGTGATTGACTAATCAGTTTCTGTTTAAAAACTTCTGATCCAAAGACAACAACTTCTGTTTTGTCAGAATTTAAAAGCAAACAGTTTAGGGTCATCCATGTTTTTATGTCTTCCAGACATGCCTGTAATCTACCTAACTGACTGGGTTCATCAGGATTTATGGATAAATATAGTTGTGTATCATCTGCATAGCTGTGGAAATGTATCCCATGCTGTCTAATGATTCTACCAATTGGAAGCATATATATGGTGAACAGAATTGGTCCAAGCACATAACCCTGTGGAACTCCACAAGTAACCCTTGAGAGTGAAGAAGATTTATCATTTAGATGAACAAACTGGAATCTATCAGACAAATATGATTTAAACCAGCCTAGTGCTGTTCCTTTGATCCCTGCAACATGTTCAAGCCTTTCTAAGAGAATATTATGATGGACTGTGTCAAAGGCAGCACTGAGATCTAACAAAACCAGATCAGACACCAGTCCATTATCTGAGGCCATGAGAATATCATTAGTAACCTTCACCAGTCCTGTTTCAGTGCTATGATGAGCTCTAAAACCTGACTGAAACTCTTCAAACAGCTTGTTACTGTTTAGATGCTCACAGACTTGATTAGCAACAATTTTCTCAAGGACTTTGGATAAGAAAGGAAGGTTAGATATAGGTCTGTAATTCACTAAGTCATCTTGATCAAGGGAAGGTTTCTTGAGTAAAGGTTTAATCACAGCTATTTTAAATTCCTGTGGTACGTATCTGTTTACTAAGGATAGATTCATCATATCCAAAATGGGGCCAGGAACCAAATGGAACGCTTCTTTAAATAATTTGGTTGGGATTGGGTCCAACATACAAGTTGAAGGTTTAGATGAGGCTAATATTTTTGATAATTCCCAAAGGTCGACTGAATCAAAACATCCTAAGCACAACTGAGGTTCTACAGTTCTTTCCGATACTGCCTCATTTACTGAGGAAGAAGTAATCATGTTTGGGAGGATGCCAATGATTTTATTTTTAATAGAATTAATTTTATTTATGAAGAATCCCATAAAATCATCACTGCTAAGAGCTGGGGGAATAGTTGGCTCAACAGAGCTATGACCCTGTGTAAGTTTGGCAACTGTACTAAAAAGAAACCTAGGATTGTTTTTATTCGCCTCTATTAATGATGAAAAATATGCTGTTCTAGCTTTTCCAAGGGTCTTTTTATACAGCAGTAGACTGTTATTCCAGGTTAAATCCTCTAGGTGTGTAGAGCGCCATTTTCTCTCCAACTTCCTAGTATTCTGCTTTAAAGTACGCAACTCTGCGTTAAACCAAGGAGTCAGCCTCCTATGGCTAGCAACTTTCTTTTTTAAGGGGGCTACACTATCTAATGCCAAACGCAATGAGGACGTAACACTGTGAACCAGATCATCAATTTCTGAAGGGTTAGAGATGGAATTGCTGCCATCCATTGTGTTACCCTGAGACACTAAGGAAAGTAAGAATGGAACAGATTCTTTAAAAATTGTTACAGCATTGTCTGATAAAGCTCTACTATAATGAAATTTTCTTTCAGATTTAAGATGGTCAGTTAAAGTAAATTCAAAAGTTATTAAGAAGTGGTCAGACAGGACCGGGTTATGTGGGTGGACTGTTATTTCCTCACACTCAATACCGGATGTCAGTACAAGGTCCAAAGTGTGTTTGCCCGAGTGGGTCGATCCCTGTACTTTTTGAGTACAGCCAATTGAGTCTAAAATAGCACTAAAGGCTGCATTTAGGCTATCACTTTCAGTATCCACATGAATATTAAAGTCCCCCACTATAATAACCCTATCAGTATTTAATACTAAATCAGATAAAAATTTTGAGATCTGATCCAAGAATTGAGAGTAAGGGCCTGGTGGACGATACAAAACCACAATCAAAAATGGTCTTAATTTTTTGCAACTTGGATGAGGAAAATTAAGGGTTAGATGTTCAAAAGAACTGTAGCTATCAATTGGTCTGGGACTAATTAGTAAATCAGAATGAAAAATGGTTGCAACTCCTCCTCCTCGCCCAGTATTTCTAGGGATGTGAAAATTTAAATGACTGGAAGGAGTTGACTCATTTATACTGACATAATCCTCCTGCTCCAACCAGGTTTCTGTGAGACAAAGGAAATCAATGTGATTTTCAAAAATCAAGTCATTTACTAACAAAGTCTTTGAGGAGAGAGATCTTATGTTTAATAAACCACATTTAATAGATTTATTTTTCTCTTCAGTCAAAGTTGTATTTATTTTTATGAGATTTCCATGATTTGCTTTTGTTGGCTTAACTTTTAATCCATTTAATTTTGGCCGTGGGCAAGACACTGTTTCTATAGGGTAATGGGTGGGTAACAGTACAGAAGCAGCAGAGAGGTGGGTTAAACTACGACTCTGCTTCCTGGTCTGGACCCTGGGTTGTCAGTGTTTTGGAGGACTAATAAATTCGGCCATATTCCTAGAAAGAAGAGCTGCTCCATCCAAAGTGGGATGGATGCCGTCTCTCCGGATCAGACCAGGTTTTCCCCAAAATGTTCTCCAGTTATCAATGTAGCCCACATCGTTTGCAGGACACCACCCAGACAACCATTGGTGGAATGACAGCATGCGGCTAAACATGTTGTCACTGGTCCGATCAGGAAGGGGACCAGAAAAGATTACCAAGTCTGACATTGTTTTGGCAAACTTACACACCGAAGCAAGACTAATTTTTGTGACCTCCGATTGGCGTAACCGGGTGTCATTACCGCCAGCGTGAATAACAATCTTACTGTATTTATGCTTATCTTTAGCCAGCAGTTTCAGGTAGGATTTGATGTCGCCCGTTCTGGCCCCTGGCAAACATTTGACTATGGTCAATGGTGTCTCTAATGCCACGTTTCTGACTATGGAGCTGCCAATTGCAGGGTCAGCTTCTCAGTGGGTGTGTCGCTGAGCGGAGAAAATCTGTTAGAAATGCGGACCGGTTGGTGGTGGCCCGGGGGCTGGGTCCTAGAACTATGCTTCCTACGTACCGTCACCCAGCCGGCCTGAGGTTCCGGCTGCGCGGGCTCTACCAGAGGACGGCTAGGGGGTTCTATCCTAGTTGGCTCCGCGCTGGCTAATGGGCTTCGGCTATCTGCTGGTTTTTCAACAGCGCGGAGCCGTGCTTCTAATTCTGATACCCTCGCCTCCAAAGCTAACAAAAATATTACATTTATTACAGTTACCATTATCACTAAAGGAGGCAGGGAAGTAACTAAACATCTGACAGAGAGAGCAAGAGAGAAGAGAAGAGTTAGAGACAGGAGAAAGAAGAGTAGCCATAGCCGCAATGAAGCTAAGGTAACTGAGCTAGCGAGACCTTACCACCCCAAGAAAAGCTGTGTGAAACACAAGGAGTTCCCAAAACGTAAAGTACACCACCACAAAACATGTGTTTTAGTGTGCTTGTGTGTTAAAATAACTTAGAAAGGCCTCAGCACAGAGAAAACAAGATCAATTCAAGAGACTGAACACCAAACAGTTTACAAGGAGCGCAACAGGAAATGACGCAATACGGCTTACCCCTGTCGAATCAGCTGACTAATGCTCTGTCCAAGCTTGCTTGAGATGTTTTCCTGCTGCTCTGTGGTGATTTGTCTTTGGCTGAACTTTTGCCAAAACTGATCTGAGCAACAGTGCGCTGATTGAATTCTTGTTTTCGTGGGTTTTATGAGCTGGAAGCCCAAATTATGTACAAATTAACAACTAAATACATGAAATAGTTTTGGCCTTGAATGTTTTGACTGGAATTATGGAAATAAATCTACTTTTCCATGATATTCTAAAGGTCTGTATTTACACAGAGGTATACTGTTAAACAGACACAGCTGACATCGTAGAACAGGCGTTTGTTAAACTGAACTCATAGTCTGGTACTGTATGGAATCAGAACATGAACATTTACAGAACAGAAATCATTTTTCCTTCCTTATTGCCACATTACTTATTGGTCTGATATTCCAGATAAAAATGTATCACTCATGAACTACTTCATCTAGTGGTGATAAATCCCTGGAAACACATTTGTCAGCATGTTCCCTCGGACAGTGTGCTGGTGTGATGAAGACGAGTGTTTCCTCTCCAGACGCTGGAGGAAACCATGTTGTTTACCTTCCTGTGGCAGCGTGAGAGACGGAGGAAGAGAGATCGGCGTTTTGTGGCTCAAATCAGATAAATGGCACTAATTGCTTCCCAGTGTCCCCTGTGTGTTTGTGTTGTTGTTCCGGATGATTAATCCAATGAATCCAAATAATTGAGAACATGTATACACGGTTTCACTGCAGCACAGTTCAAGGCTTCAGGACCACAGAGGGTTGGTATTGTGTAGCAGATGTAGTGGGAGTACGCAGCTCTGAAGGTGCTCAGCATGCTTCATTCTTCTCCATACCTGCTTGGGTAACTGTATATGGGGGGGTGTAGGGTTTATCGCAGCATCAACACAGACACACCACTAACTTCTGCTCTCTTTGATGCTCAGCTTAGGTTAACATGCATGTGTAGAAGGAAATGAGCATGAACCTGGAGTTCACTCCTGTAGACTGGCTTCAGCACAACCTGATTCTGATCTAAAAATACATTTTACAAAATACATTTTAAACAGGTCTTATTGTGCGTAATACGTAATGTCCTTTAACCTCAGCCTGTCTATTAAATATGTCACATTTGATGTGGCCCCGTTTTGTAGAACAGGTTTGTTCCTGGACCAGTGCTGTTAAATGGTTTCCTGCTGCTGGATGGGTCATTTAGTTTTATTTTATGTATTTCAGATGTAATGACTGCTTCACCATCTAGACAAAAAGGTTGAAACATGCATGCAGTTTTTAACTGTTTCTAAGTAGTTTATCAGAAAGTCCTTGAGTTAGAGCTGCTCTAAGCATTTGGCATGCTGAGGCGAGTTACTCTTCAGTGTGGACAGTCTCCACGCAGCTAAGGTGACAAAGCATTAAAGTCAGGCTTGGTACGGAGTTGCGTATGCACTTCATATCTACTCTGTAAGAGCTGCAATGTGATGGGAGTGTATCTAAACATCGAAGGCAGCTGGTTTAGCAGGAGATCACTGTGTCTGCTCAGTATCAGATGTCCAGGGAGAAAGTCATATCACGTATCTAAGGCAGATCTGCAATAGTGTGATGAAGTAAAGCTGATTAAATGAACTCTGGCTTAGTTTGTTATAGAACACAATTGGATGCTGATTGGTTGATTCAACTAATAAATAAACCAATCAGCATTCAGTTACAAGCTTTTTGCCAGAGGACCTAAACACATAAAGTTGAATATACTTGATTAAAGTTGAGAAAAATATTGTTTTTGACATTTTTACCTGCTCAACAATAAACTAAACAGTATTTTAATAAAAACACGCAAAGTAGTCTGTTTTCTGTAGAAAAGTGATCTGCAAATATCTGTAGATCTGAAACTAACAAATAATTTCATCAATTGTTCAGGTTAATGATCTTTGTGTTATTTCAGCAACAAAAACAGGATGGGGCTCACAATTGCTTTATGTCTCCAAGTTTAATAAATAGTTTTTTTCCTACTTTTTAATTAAAATAAAAGCAAAAACCTGACTGATAAAAGTTTAATACTATGTGTCTAAATAGATTTTAATTGGTCTCATCAGTGAAAACTGCTCCCTGTTTATATATATGTATCTGCATCAACTGTCTGAGCTGGCTAACCAAGTTTAGGCAACTTTTGAATTGTGATCGAGGGGTCGCCCAAAACTGCTCCGGGGGCCGTTTCCGCACTTTGGACACCGCTGATTTATCACATCTGCTCACACTGTAATCCAGCATCCGAAGCCTCACCACAAACGTTTTAGTGTTTACTGGGAGTTTATCAGCGTGAACCTGGAGTTCACATTTATACACCCAGAGATCATTCAGTCAGTCAAGCAATCAATGTTTATAGAGTCATTTTCATACGGTAGGTGTACAAAGTGCTTTTCTCAACTGTAGACTGAGGCTCACTGTCAATAATATTGGGGATATATGGGCTGACTATGGTGTCATTAATGGTGTTACTGTGACGGAGGTCTGGGTAAGTTTTGGTTTAGCATCTTGACTCTAAAACTGGAGAAACGAACTGGTGAGTTCCCAGTAGCCAGAAGGAGAACTGAACCTTTTAAGGTTCCTACCTTCTTTCCTGACTCCTCTCACATTTTTATTAATTCTCACAACCTGACAAATCAATGGATGACTTTGATAAATAACACAAATATAAAACTAAGTTTGTCGTTTCATACTTCATTCAACATTGTCATCTGAGTTGATTATTGAGGTCTGGTTTCCTCTGCCACTGGTTGGTGGGTTTTGAACCAGGCAGTCGCTGCTCATATGTTCCCAGTTTTTTTACTGATAAATGAATATGGCAGAGAAATTGTCTCAGAAAAGCAATTCCTCAGGCGTCACAACAATTTTTGCCCTCATATTTCACATCTATTGTAAAAGTAAAGGCGGAGGGGAATGTGACTGCTTTTTCTGGGAGATAGCGAGACCCCCACCTGGCTTTTATGTAGGGCTACAGTAACCTTTTCCTTTCCCCTGCTCAAGATGGATATATGCAGGAATCTGTCACTGCATTAAATTCACTGCTCTGAATGCTTATAGGGGAAGGAATCAGTCGGCTGGATGGAAAACCTGGGGAGAACGGCTGCAAACGTTTTCATTATCTCAGAGTTCAGTTGCTTCTCATCCGTCTGTTTCGCTCTCCATGATCTGTCTGTGTTGGAGGTTAGGAGTACTTTGCATGAAGATTAAGTGTGCTCTGTGAGAGCTCTGCCCCTTAAGGAAGACTGATGGGCTGCTTTTATAGACACCTGACCTTTGGGCCAAGAATGAGAAATAGTTTGGTTTGAGCTGGGTAAAGATAGACTGTGAGGAATCCAACTGCAGTTCAACATAAAACCTAAACTCAGACTCTAAAATCCAGTTACTGTCCAAATGCATCTTTTGTCACCTCTCATGTTTGGTTCCTTGTTTCCCCTGATCCCACAGAGAGGCTGGATGCACTTTATGACACCATCTTTTCTGCTGTCGGGACCAATCAGCGCTGGGGCAGGATTTAAACGATCCATCCTCTAGTATAATAATGATGCAGTAGTCTATTAATTATCAGCTGTCGGCATTTCGGAGGTCACAGACAGTTACACAACAGCATGAGTTTAGAGACTTTCTTTAATCAGGGACACCCATGAAATCTGCCTTTTGAGAGAAACGGCTGATGAAAGTCGCTGTGTGATCCAACAAGCTCTCAGCTCCACCGCTGATCAGGTGGAGGTAGTACCAGTCAGGATTCAAATCAAATCGCTTTATTCATCCTCGAGAGGCAAGTTAGGCTCAAAGTAAGACGCTCAGAAACATCACAGACTGCAAACTAAAAGTAAAGGTGTTAAAGTCGTTCAGAAGGGTCAAAACAGTTATTAGAAAAGCCATAAATAATGTTAATTATAAAGTAAAGCTTTAAATACACACTGTAAAAAGATCCAACCAGGGTCTCTCTTAAGACTCTGCTGTTCTCCCTGGGCTACAGGACTTCCACTCTCTGCCGACCTTCGCTTGCTCTCAGACATCGCTCTGTGGCACTTAGCCACCTCCGCGCCCAGCCAACCTCTGTCTGCGTCAGTCTTACTCTCGCCTGTCCTGTTTGCCCTCCTGCTGACCCCTTTCAGCCTGCACCCCATCTCGTATGCCGGGGCTGGCCTCTGTCTCTTTACCTCCAAGCCCAGCGAAATCATCATTCAGCTGCAAGAACTGTATCATGTCCTTCTCCTGCGCAGCTAGATGTGAATTTTCTACCTCAGAATTCTGACACAGCCGGGAATCGAATCAGGCGCCGCATCACGGGAGACCATCGTCAAGTTTTCTTCCATTGGCAAAATAACAGAATCACCACCTACTGTTTAGTCTGGATAAAGTCAGACAATATCAATTTCTGAATATAGGACTCAAAAAGAAAAGAAAATGACCTTCACTAATGAAGCATAACATTATGACCACCACCCAAAAAGTATGTTTTGCTAGATCCTTTCAATCCCGAAACAGTCCGGTTCCAGTGAGGTGCTCTACTAAACCCTGAAGGTTTGCTTTGGTTTGTGGCACTATTATGTCACCAATGTGCACTTTAAGGTGTGAAAGTTGAGAGACATGGATCATGATCCAGTTCTCAGCAGCCTGTATCCTCTTCAGAAAACCATCTTCACAACACGTCACTCATGTCCTCAAACAGCTGCTCTGGCTTCCCATCCATTTTCCCGTTGAGTTTAAAATCCTCCTGTTGATGTTCAAAGGCCTCCATAACTTATCTCCTCCATATCTTACTCACCTCCTCCATGTTTACACACCGGCTCGCAGTCTTCTTCTCTATGCCACATGCCTGTCTGTCCACCATGGGACTTAGGTCGTTCAGCTGCTCTGCACCCCGACTCTGGAACAAACTCCCACTGGATATTCGAATAGCATCATCCCTTCAAACTTTCAAATCACTTCTTAAAACGTACCTGTTCAGACTAGAATGCCCCACTCAGTCCGCTCACATTTCACACTAAAATTATTTTATTTTATATGTTGATTTGCTTGTTCCACTTTATAACCTTTGTTTTCTATGTGTTGACTTGTTATTGATGTAAACGACCTTATCTGTATTTTATATGTTGATATGTTTGTGTCGTTTTTAACCTTTGTTCATTGTGTTTGAATGTTATTGATGTACAACGACCTTGAGAGTCTTGAAAGGCGCTTAAAAATAAAATTTATTATTATTATTATGACCGAAAGAATGAGATCCTGGATCCAAGCGGCTGAAAGGGAGACTGGACTCAGCCTTAGCGAGAGGGTAAGGAGCTCAGAGTAGAGCCGCTGCTTTTCTCCATTGAGAGGAGGTTAAAGTGGTTCAGGCATCTGATCCAAAATGCCCCCCGGACGCCTCCATTTGGAGGTTTTCTGGTGACGTCACACTGGGAGGAGACCAGCGGGAAGACCCAGAACTCAATGGAGCCACAATGAATCCTGTCTGTTCTAGGAATGCTGTGGGATAACCCAGAATGAGCCTGAGGATGTCGGCAGGGAGAGGGATGTCTGGGGTTTCCTCTTGGACTCCCGCGAGCCGATTCTGGAGAGGTGGAAGACGATGGATGGATGGATGGATGGATGGATGGATGGATGGAAGGAAGGAAGGAAGGAAGGAAGGAAGGAAGGAAGGAAGGAAGGAAGGAAGGAAGGAAGGAAGGAAGGAAGGAAGGAAGGAAGGAAGGAAGGAAGGAAGGAAGGAAGGAAGGAAGGAAGGAAGGAAGGAAGGAAGGAAGGAAGGAAGGAAGGAAGGAAGGAAGGAAGGAAGGAAGGACATTGCGCGTTGCTGCCTCCATGGATCAGACTGCCTGTGCAGGCCAAGTCACTTCCTCTAACCATTCCTGTACACATTCTCCCCTGGCCTTGGCCCACCTTAATAGACATTGACATCTGCAGGTGAGGAACATCCCATAAGAGCTGCTGTTTTGATGATGCTCTGACCCAGGTGTTTATCCAACAGAGTTTATCCCTGGTTGTCAGACTCCCCTCAGTCCTTCCGCTGGCCTTTTTCTGCTTTGAACTTTAATATTGTGAACAAAATGTTTGCAGATAGCAAAAGACTCATGGATCAGCTTTGGCCAACATGCCTCCTCCACATCTGACCCAAATACAGCATGGAATAACAGTTTCTGGGTTGATGTTGATGTTTTATTTTGTGTGTTGTTGGACCAGTCAATATCTACAACATGCAAATGTATAAATCCCACCGTATTCTACAACCAGAGACTCCTTGGATTGCAACAGAAATATTCTTTTTCAACGGTTCACAAAGACTATATATATATATATATATATATATATTTTTTTTTTTTTTTTTTTTTGGGACATTTGTTATGAAGCATAACCATGGCACCAAGTTGCCATGGTTATGCTTCATAACAAATGGTTAACTGGGAGCCGTTGATTAACATCACAAAAGCTCAAATAATACCTCACCTGCAGCCACAAAACCCTGGTGAGTTGAAAAGGAGACACCATGGATACAGAGCAGGAGCAAAGAGGAAAGAAAAAAGGAGGAATTTCAAACCATCTCCATCAACCATAATGGGCAATGTGAGATTGTTGGCAAACAGATTGGATGCTAATGACCCTCTGGATATTAGTGTGCAATACATGATTCTTCATAAAATGAACATTATGGACAACCATGAGCTTCCTGTACATCAGACCGTCATACAACTACACAGCGCCTTCAGTCAGAGGCTTCTTTAGATCTGCAGAGCGCTACAGGAGATCATCCCTACCCACAGGCATCAGCAGCTACAAAAAATCTTTGAATAAAACTTGGATAATAAGTTACAACAACAGTTAATTTCCATTTGGGATTAAAAAAATTATTTGGAATTTGTTAATTTACCTAAATCTAAACTGTGTAACGTTTTTAAAAGACGGTTAAACACTATGAAATGGTTTTATTCCTGATGTATCCTGCTGTGATATTAGCTGGTTGGTCTGAGCCTCTATATTGACAACAAGAAGCATGCCCCAGTGAAGAGGTTCAGGATTCTGGACAAGATAACCTCTGGCTCTCTGAACATGTGTTCAATCTGATCAGAGGAAGGAAAGCTGCTTGGGTCGAAGCTAGATCAAGGTCTAATTCTGCATCCGTTAAACTCAGAGAAACGGTCCAGATAAGAAGAATATCACTGAAATCTATTTCAG
>OY747706.1:1571529-1744029 GCA_963556495.2 Valencia hispanica
AGAATATCGTCTCTGCTGCTCGTAGATTGAGCTGTTAGCGTGTCATGGTGGTCATGAGGCTGTCATACAGCAACAGTCTGTAGTCAGAGGCTGTTTTAGATTCACTGCATGACTGACTGCTACTGGAGATCCTTCCTGTTATAGCATCACCCCCCCCCGACCCTCTGACCTCATCATTCTTCACAGATATATTCCCCCAGTTAAAATCCTCTCAAATGACCAGGAAGGTATTCCTAATCCATTCCTCCGACTGTTAAGTGTTTTATTTTATTGGCAGCAGGCTGTGAAAGTTGAAGCTGCAGCTAATTTTGAAGCGACTGTCTTGTTTCTTTTAAATGCATCCACAGTGGGAGAACCCCTGAAGCGTGGCAGCCAAGCAGCTCATTTAGTAAACTCTGTATTGTTGTGCTGCTGCTGCTGCTTCTTCTCTCTCTCTCCTCTATTATCATCTCGCCCCGTCGTTGATCCGATAGCATTGAGAGACGGCAGACAGCACAGCTCATTTGGCGCTTCTTGTTTGACCTGTGTAGGTTTGGTGCACACTTCCTGCTGTGTGTTATTCACTTTTAATTGGATAAGCATTTTCTTCATTTTGTTGTTGTTCAGTCCTGTGATCCACTGCAATCATGATTCAGGCTAATAGCACCTCTGAAGAAATTATTTAACTCCCTGTTTTATTGATTAGAACCTGTTCTCTTCTGCTCACATGCTTGCATGAACACACACACACACATATATATCCTGCGAGGACGCTTTCTATTAAGCAGATTCCTTCATTATTGGAGAGTGAGAGAAAGAGACTAGTTCTATGTCTGAGAAACCAGGTTAGTTTAAATGGAAATGAACCAACATTTAAACAGGCGGCCTGCTTCCTGTCAACCTGGCTTGCTCCTGTCCCAGGAAGTCTTTTCAAATCTCCATCTCCTGGTTATGTATTTTTAATTCTGAGAATATGAACGATACAAAATATGTGAATCATGATTCAAACAAAAAACTCAGCGTAGCAGGTTCTTATTTCCAGCTTTATCGTACACATTTCCATGCATCATGCAACCGGATTTATTCTACTTGACTCATTTTGCACACTTAAATTGCAAATGTGTCATCTCTCCTTGTAGAATCACAGGAACATCCTATCTTTGCCATATTTTGTGTGGGCTCAAAGGAGGTTTTCTCTCTCAAAGATGCCTAGGTAGCGAGTCTTTTCCACAACAGATTCCTTCCTATGATAAGAAAACACGTCCAAGTCACCAAATCCATCTTCAACCATGGTTTTTATCTCAGTATGAGCTACACTTTGTGTTGAATGGTTGTAACCTTCGTGCATCAAGGGATATAATCTCAATGACAGAGTCCATGTCCTCCTGTTAGAAAACACAGAGGAATCCCCAGAATGACATTAGAGTCGGGGAGAGATGGTATTGGTTGCTGCAGCCTCGGCTGAACAGCCGTGGGAATCTTTTTCCTGCTAGATGTGTTGCTGGTTGCTCTGTGGCTCTGAAAGAAAGACAAAAACAACTGGTGTTGAAATCAAGCAACAAATAAATGAATAAAGAAGCATTGTAAGAAAGTGTTCTTGATGTTACCAGTATATTGTGGTGTACAGTAAATATTCACACCCTACTAGTAACTATACTGTTTAGAATGCAACCGTCGAAAACTTTATCTTTTTTTTCTGGGGTTGTTAGAAATTCCTAGAGACTGACAAGAAAACATGAATCGTTCTTAATCCTCTTTATAAGAGCAGGGGGCTGCTGTAGACCCCTCCCTCATCCCAAATCACTCACAGGTGGTCCAGTCCTCAGCCAGCAGTCCCTCCTCTGTGTCCAGATGTTCTCAAGCTGCCGCTGGCTCATCCCTTTTCTTTTAAGGTGGAAACAAATCAACTTTTCTTAGTCTAAAACAATCCTCTGCGTCCCTCTTGTTTTTTTTTTTTTCATTTAGACTCTTGATGCTTTAGATGATTTATTTTCTCGTTTTTTTTTATTTGTTCCCGAAATTTGCGCTTGATTAATGTTTTTAATAAGACAGCTGCACCAGTACATTCATGGTTGTTTTAGTTTTAGGTTGTTTTAGAAACATGTATGCTGAAGGGTTCTGCTACAGTAGATGGAGAACAGAACTGCTGTGATGACAAACGGTCGGTAGCCAAGTGTGCATCCCCAGCCACGCTGTTGCAGCTGGTAACACGGCGCTCCACTTACCTCTCTGCCGCCATGCCAGAGCACACATGGGCAGCCTCCTCCTCCATTCTGCATCCCTGTTTCCCAAACGGAACGCCGTGCAGCCGCTGCAGGTGGAGCAGTGATTCAGGATAAGCTCAGCACAGCTGGGAGCTGCAGGTCCAAAGGAGTTCTCTTCCTCCACCTCCTTGTTTTTTCTGAATTTGTTTTTGATGCATATTGGTGTTCTGTATGTTTTCTGCTATTAAATCAGTTGCTTACCTGAACTAATATGATTTTGCTTGGCGTTTCTATGCACTCACTAGGAGGAGGAAGGCGGTGTGATTTCTGGGCTGGATCCCGGCCGTGTCAGGCGGGAGATTTGCCGTTGTGGACGTTTATGGGAGCAGTGACCAGCAGACTGTTAAAGTTTCTGTTGAAGCCACTGCAGGGGCAGGGAGAGAGGAATAGAAAGATGGATGGGGAGGCGGGAGGTCATGGCTTGTAGGAAAAAAGGAAAGTGTGATGTTAAAGACAGAAGGTTGCTATGGTGTCCAGTTAGTCATAGAGAGACCGACCTTCGCATAAACACATACACTCTTACATCCAATGTGGGCAAATATATTTTACATGCTTTTATTTCCTCTCTTACTTTATAGTCTCTCTTCTCAGATCTGAAGCTGGTTTCTTTGACCTCCATCTTTAAAAAAAAGAGGATGTGACGACTCCATTTTTGTCAGGGCAATCCGGCAACAGGTGGGAGACAGGGCAAACAATCACACACATTCAGACACAAAGAGGACAAAATGTCTTTGTTGATTCATCTCTAATGATACATATTACCAGATATATTTGTCACTCATTAAGATTCCATGTCTGCGTCCTTTGCAGAGGATAATGAGGGAATATGCAGCTCTTCCTCATGCTCTTCTCTTCATCAGGCTCGCAGATGGAGCCTGTCATGTCCATCTCTGGTTACAATCAATTATCCTCTCTAAAGCAGACCCCACGCTCACCTTCAGGTTCTTTTTTTTATTTAAGAAAGTGTCTGCATGCGAGTGTCCTTTCAGACCTGCCATCACTCTGCCACCGACTCAGAGCCGTCCTTTTACAGTCTAGCTCGAGAGAAAGAGACACTTTGACAAGCTACAAAGTCTAATGATGACACTAATCAGGAATGCCACTCATCAATGCAGGATTGTTTCTAGCTTTGGTCCCCCCCCCTTCCCATTCAGGTTTTATCTCCTCTCTGATCGCTGCACTGTGTCTCATCTGAAACTGTTGAGCCGCTCTAATATCGGCTTTGAGCTTCGAAACAATGCAGAGAAGTCAGCAAAGTCTCCAACAACCATCACCTGAAAAGAAACCAAGAGGCAACCGATGCTCTGCAGCCGAACCGTTTGGCTGTGTCACCATGACTCCAACAATCAGTCGGTGAATAGTCTTTCTGGTGCGGAGCTTTGAGGTTTCAGTCGGCCTCCCAATCCTCCTGTGTGAACGCACACACACCTCAGTGTGTGGCGTTAGAGTGCTCTTTGGAGGATTTTCTCCTTTTTTTGGACTGTTATTGACAGAAAACTCTAAAAGGTTCCAGTAAATAAAACCTGTGTGTGTGTGTGTGTGTGCATACCTCATCGGAAAACACACACACACTTGTTCACAACTTTTCACCCTGTCTTAAGTGGTGATGGAAGAGAATGAAACAGCGTTTTTTTATTTGTCTGTGTGTTCCCGTGTGACTGCTGCAGTGTAACGGGTCTGGAAGGTCAAACGCTATCTAAACTCCACTGAACGAGGCTGTGACCTTTGAAGGAAACGGTCTTCTTCAATCTGTTTTTCCCGAACGCTGCCACTGCTTCCCTCTCCAGAGGAGGAGAGGGAAGATGAGGTGCGAAGCTAGTGAGAGCTGTAATTAAAGTAAATATGTCCCCTTCGCGCTCCATTAGAATCTGCCTGCATTTAATAGAAGTGCTCCAATTATGCAAAACACCAATGGACAATGTGTGTTTTAATCATTAAATCAGCCAGGAACTGGAGTGAAAGTCTCTGTCCTCAGAGGGGAGATTAATGGCTGATTTGGGAGTGAAAAGACAAACCAACCTGATCAGAAAGTCCATCAGCAGATATGTGTGAAGGACACAGCGGTGCAGGGTGATGGTGTTCCTCCTCTTCATCACTCTCACCTCAATTCGCTCTGCAGACCAGCAGATAAACAAGCATACAGAGGAAGAGGGTTAAAATACACAGGAAGTCAGTCACAAAAAGAATCTAAAGCCAAGGTCTCCACTTCATCACCCATCATCCTCCCTAACAGCCGTCGTATGGGAAAAGATTTGTGCCAAAAGGATCAACCAAAAAACAATCTCACACAAAATCTATCAGAATAAAGCAACCAAAAATAACATTTCAGAAGCAAAGATTTAAATTTCAAAAGCAAAAAACAACAACAACCTCTTAACCAATTAGATCAAAGCACTAATAAGCCTTTCCCACTGAGACTTTCTACCAAATGCATAAGCGTCCACCATTGAGGAGAAGCCAAATCATACGGAAGCAAATCTGTATCATAATTCAAATTAAAACCGAGGGGCAAACTTCACCGGCCAAATGTGAAGCCAATGTGGAAGTGACAAAAACTGCAGTTCTTCCCTCATCCACTAGGGGCTGGCTCCAGGAAGGAGCAAGTTCCCATTGACTCCCATGTTAAAAATGCCAACTTCACAGCGGAAATAAACATGTTTACAGCCTGGTTCAAAAAACATTCTAACTTTAATAGCTCAAGTTTATCGTCATGACGACTCTGAGGGGGGAGATTTTTTTTATAACTCATCCGTTTAAATGTAATTTTAGCTTGAAATCGTGAATAATAAGGGGCGTGTCCTTATGACTGACAGGTCTTAGATGAGCCGTCAGCCCTGCTTTCTTCAGCCTCGGCCTCACGTTAACAGTGTCGGCCATTTTGTTTCTCTGAACTTGACCATCAGATGCGTCTGCAATGTTCACTCGTGTGCGGATGTTAACTGTGCTCTTATTGGACAAAGATGGCTTCCTGTGGTATTGATCGCTCTAACAGACCGACCAAGAAGTCTCATCTCCATTTTTTTCTGTAGGTAAAATTATATTTCTGCTGTGTTATTAAGATAACGCTGCTTGGTCAAAAATGGGTTGAAATGATCATATTTCTTCTTTGCATATTGATTATTATAACTTGTGTTAATAAAAATTCACATAGTTCTAGTGAAAGTTATGGACCAACAAAGCTTCAGGATTTTTTTTTTTTAAAGGATGGAATCTGCCTAGAAGGCAGAGGGGTAACAGAGTCGCTCGACCCTGGTTTTCTGGCTAAAAGCGCATGCTAACCTCTGTTAGCTTTGGTTAGCTCCTGGTTAGCTCGGTTAGCTTGTAGCTACACAGTCATCCGCCTCCACGCTCACCTCACTTTTTCTAAATTGCTTATGCTGTGACTTAATGAAAACGATAAAGAAAAAGACATTAAATTTTCATTTTCATGTCTGCTCTGCAAAAAGGGTTCCATAATTCAAATGGAGTTAGCAATACCAAGCGGTGCAGAAGAATGATGTCAGCATTCGCTCTTCTTCTGGGTTGGATGGCGTGTTCTTGTGTCAACTGGTGTTGCTTAGCAACGAGAGACGTTACTGAGCCGAAGGACGCCGCTTAGCTTCCTTCGTCGGTTCTGTTCTCTCAAGTTAACGTAGCATTAGACTATAAACAGACTGGACCTCTGACTCTATTAAAGGGTGTTAAAAATTGTTATTTTAGGAATTTGTTGGTGACGTTTGTGTTGTTTTACATCAGCGGCAGCAGCTGGGAGCTGAATGCAAGGGACATGCCCCCCCCCCCCCCCCCCCCATAAATACAAAAATAAAAGTTCTACTTTATCTGATGTCACCTTTTTTATTATTAGTAAACATGGATATAAAGAGAGGGCCGAAAAAAGCAGCTGATCCGCTGATCCAACCCAGGAGAAGAAGAGTGAGTGTCATGGTGGGAAAGATCGGACCAAAATTCAGACAGGAGAGCACAAGTCTTTAATAGATCATAAAACAAAGAACGTACAAAGCTTTCTGAGGAGTGGGTAACGGGAAAAATACGACGGAGAGAAGACGAGGAACCAGCTAGGTATGACTGAAGGAAGACCGAGGGAGGGAGGAGTGACACGGAAAGCCTAAAAACCAATTAGTGACAAACGGATGCAGGTGAGAAAGAGAACAGGGAAGATTGGAGATGACTTACAGCCGGGCAGGGGAGAAGAATGACAGGGAGAAAACAGAGGAGAGAACAGGTGTGTAAACAGAAAACTGGACAGAAAATAATTCTAAATGAAAGTAAGAACTAGCTCTAAGGTTAGGATGAAAGAAATCTAAGATGATAAAAACATAAGAAAAACTCAAGAAATAAAGTACAAATGAACAGGAGAGAAACAGAGATTCAAATCAGGAAACAATCCTAAAAGAGAAATGAAGTAAAGCAGAGCTAACAGATGAGATAACGAAACGACTGATTAAAGATCATCCCAATAGAATAAAAATAGAAGTGTCTACAAAACCTAACAAAGATAAGAAAGACTAACGCAGGAGTGACTGAAGACCTAACTAAATAAATAAGGAATGACCAGAAAACAAGAGAAACTCTAAAGTACAGACACCTGAGGGGGAAAAAAACAAGAGAAGAAGAGAAAATGTAGTGGAAGGAAAAAAACATACAAACACTAAGTAGGAAACTCAAAACACGAACACCTAACTAACCTAAGAGTGAGTGCTGATGCTGACATCACTCTTCTTCTGGATCACCAATTCCAAATTCAATTTCAATTCAAAAATACTTTATTGATCCCAGAGCGAAATCAAGTGTTGTTGTAGGTCATATAATTAATTCTTTAAGGAGTTGTTGTAGATGATGAAGGCTGTGGGCAGGAAGGATTTCCTGTAGCGGTCTGTGTTGCAGTGAAACTGAAGAAGCCTCCGACTGAAGACGCTCTGTTGTTGTATGACTGTCTCATGAAGAGGATGCTCAGGGTTGTCCATCGTTTTTTTGATTTTATGAAGAATCCTTCTTTGCATCATCATCTCCAGATGTTCCACAGTTGTCCCCAGAACAGAACCAGAACCTTCTTTATCAGGTTGTTTAGCCTTTTTAAGTCCCTGGCTCTGATGCTGCTACCCCAACAGATGACGGCTGAAGAGATTACACTCTCCACAACAGACTTGTAGAAGATCTGCAGCATCTTGCTGCAAACCTTGAAGAACCTAAGCTTCCTCCAGAAGTCCAGTCTGCTCTGTCCCTTCTTGTAGACGGTTTCACTGTTCCGTCTCCAGTCCAGTCTGTTGTCAAGGTGAACTGTGAGGTATTTATATTCCTCAACCACCTCCACTTCTTCTCCCATGATGGAAACAGTTATTTACTTATCCCTGTTTCTTCTGAAATCTACAATCATCTCCTTTGTTTTGTTCACATTCAAGGTGAGACGATTGTTTCCACACCATGTCACAAAGCGGTCCACCAGCTCTCTGGATTCAGCTTCTTGTCCATCTCTGATACACCTGAGTATTTCTGCAGATGACAGGTCTCTGATTTGTACTGGAAGTCTGAGGTGTACAGAGTGAAAAGGAATGGTGAGAGTACGCTCCCCTGTGGTGCTCCTGTGCTGCTGACCACCTGGTTTTACCCACAATTCTTCAGTCTCACAAACTGTGGTCTGTTGGTCAGGTAGTCATTGATCCAGGCGATTGTTGAGGGCGCCACCTGTGTCTTCAGGAGTTTCTGACAAAGCAAATCAGGCTGAATTGTGTTAAATGAACTGGAGAAATCAAAGAACATGATCCTCACAGTGCTGCCTGCTTTGTCCAGATGACAGTGGGTTGGTTGAAGCAGGTGGATGATGGCATCTTCAACTCCAACTCCACAGCGATAAGCAAACTGCAGTGGGTCCTGATACGTTCTTGTTTGCTTACTCAGGGGGGCCAACAGGAGTCTTTTTTTTTTTTTTTCATTTGAGTTATGGAACCATTTTAGCAGAGCAGATATGAAAACGAAAAAAGAATATCCTTTATCGTTTTCATTAAGTCAAAGAATGAGCAATGTTGGAGAAGAAAATGAAAAGGCATCTTGGATGATTTTTAAAATTAATTTTAAGACGAGACAAAATTGGTAGTTATATTGTGGGAATGTTGGTGTAGAAAGGCTGGTACAGCAAGGTCCTTCTTCTTCTATGGTAGTAGAAGAAGAAGGAGACTCTAATCTGCATCAGCCTCTAAATAAAAAGCGCTCAGCTGTCAGTGTGTTGAGTTGAGCTAATAGACGAGTTGCAGACTATTGTTGACTGCTGAATAAGAACCACTCACCGTAGATCAGTGAATGACTGGCTTTGTATCAACGACTGGGCTGTTAATTGTGTCTGCAGGGTCACATGCGTTGATGGTGATTTCTGTCTTCATCTGGTTTTCATCCTGGAGCGTTTCTGCTACCAGGAAACTTGACTGCAGGTTGACCCATATTCGCTGCTTTATTTGCCTCTATGAAGGTAAAGCTTCTCCTAATTCTCCCCTCATATGAATTGCTCTTCTGGGGCTAAGTGGAGCAGCGGGGAAGAAAATGAACGATTTGAACAGTTATCTGGTGAGCTCGGTAAATACCCCGGGGCAGGAGCGCAGTGGATTTTAAGCTGACCGAGCCCCAGTTAGGCTATAAACATAAATATAGATGGGAATCTAATAGTGCAGGGGTGTCTTCACACGTCATGCTTTTTCAGTTCTTCTTTCAAAGATTACGTTGGACTTTTAATAATGCTTAGAAATCTCTGCGTCTCAACTGTCAGCCTTTATCTCCTGTGATGAATGACCCACTGTGTGCTTATCTTAGTGATCTCTATGAAGAAGAAGCAGAACTTCTGGCTCGCTCATATCAATGTTTTCCATTTTTGGAAATGAGCTGAAAGTAGCTCAGGTAACCTTTAATCCATCTGTTTACTCGACACCTGATAAACCTCATCACTGTGGGATGTCACGCTTTATTGTTCAGCTGCATCGACTACTGCCACCAGCAGTGGAGCCAAATCCTATTGAGTGTAAAATCACAAATATGACATATTTGTGATTTTACTGCATATAGTTACTCATGTGGCCCTTTGGATGAGCACCATTCATTGTCCCTGGTGCTGACTGGCTGAACCCCAAAGACCTGAGATAAGGAAGACCGTCGGTGTTAGCTCCTGCGCAATGATCGTTTTCATGGTGCTTATTAATCCATATTAAGAAGGGGTGTAACGGTGCATGTATTTTTATTCTTTAGACGGTCCTCTCTGCTCAGTATACACCTGTAACGGACGAATCCAGCGGTTAACTAAAAACATACAGAATGTTTCTGTACTGAACTCGGAGCGCAGTGCAACGTTTCCGCAGGGAAACTTTAAAAAGTGACACCAAAACAAAACAGGAGGGACTCCCGGCTAGCACTAAACTCTTTAATGGTTTCACATGCAGCTACAGTAGAAAAAGACAGATGGACCGAACCAGAACTTTGTCAGCAAACACATCTTTCAGCAGCAATAAGGTCCATAACACGCTCTGAACTGAACTGATGACTCACCTGAAACAAAGTCAAGCTGAATGGAAACGTCACTGATAGTAGAGAAAAACCAGCTGACGTCCAACATGTTCCAGTAGCATCCAATCAGACCAAACTCCTTATTCTTATCCACAGTGCATTCAAGTACAGCTGGGAGACTAGGCTGTAGAAATTTCGAAACAACTCTAAAATTATTTAAGCGTGTTTTATTCTCAAATATGGGCAAAGTATTATTTAATCATTTCTAAACATTAACGCTGACTGTTTTTGAATGGTTCTATTGTTTTCTACTCTGGCTGCATCTGCTTGTACTATTTTATTTATTTAAAAAAGATCCAATCAAATCTTTTCAACTTTTTAAAGTTATAGAACATAAAAAAACGAATTAATTGGAGGAATTGAAAGGAAGAAATTCAGAAAAAGGTTCTTTGTTTAATGCTGATCAAAGTTTAAAAAAAAGTCATATACACGTTTGTATTTATTTTCTTGGTTAAAGTGGAGCAAAAACGTACCGAACCGTTATTTTTGTGAACTGTTACATCCTTAATGTTGATGTATATTTGATGTTTTGACAATTGAAATAGGCAGTTATAACATTTTATAGAAGGGGTCTCAAGTATTCAGACGTGTGGTCCCTAACCTCAGTGAATATTGGAGGCCCCTGGTAATGTGTGGAAGGGGTCACGTTTAATGAGACCAACTGAAACGGTCCTCCAGTGAGTGAAGAAGGCTCAGGTCTTCCTCAGAACGCTCCATGTTGATTGTGAAGTATTCAGAGCATCCGTGGGGATCCATCAGACTGCAGCATGTTTCTCATGGAGCTTAGAGGAAAGCCAGCGATCTGCTCCCATCAGGAACACGGTTCAGGTCGCCAGCAGCTTCAGCGTCACATCTCTGTATTACACTGGTCAGGCTTTACACTCATGGAAACACAGTCAGTCTTTGGATCAGTGGATCTCTGAACCGAGCCTTGTTGGGACCAACCAAAAGCAGTTCTACACATAGTTAAATAATCTGAAACAGAAATATGTCTTATTATCACCAAGATTTTAATATTCCTGTTGGACCTTTCAGAGCCTGTTTACTTCCTCTTGATGCTGTGGTCATTACTCTCCTCTTTTACTCTCATACAACTTTACTCTGCAGTTCTTCTTTGCTCACCTTCTTCTCTGGAAAAAAATTGAACCAAAACTCATTTTTATTTCAGATGAACCAAAGTTCCTTTGAACTTCCAAAAAGAATCAATTTGGCTTTGCTCCCTTTTTGGTTTTTGCTGCTCTGAAAACTCGTTCTGCCTTTTTCTCCTCATCGTCCACATTCCTTTCTCGTTTTTGCTTGTACACGTTGCATATATCTTTAGTCTTCTTTTCTCTTGAAATGCAAAAAAAAATTCAGAGCATGCAGCATCCCCCCCAGTCTCTCTGTCTTAGCCCCTAATGCTCCAGGTTATATGTTATACAGTAGGTCTACAGTATCAGACCTCCGGAAACAGTTGTTCTTCTGCCCTAAAGCGTGCTGTACTGCCCCTGCTGTCTAGATGGCGACAGAATGCCAGATATTCGAACAGGGATGTTGGGGATAATTGCCACTCAGGGTTTCCTTTATTTTTAAAGGACTGCAGGTGTTTGCTGATGCTTGTATGCAGGAAGGATTCATGGAGTGTTTCTGCAGACAAAGGAGAACCTGGTTGTCATGAAGCATCATCTGGAGGCAATTAGAAGAGCTCATCCCACTTATTGCTTTTGATGTTAGCATGGGGTGGTGGTGGTGGTGGTGGTGGTGGAGGGGGGGGGGTTAGCTCCCACTTCATTTCTATTCCCTCAGACACAATTAATGTTGCTCTCCATTTGGAGGTTTATCTCATATTAACTCAGAGCTTAATGTTGGGACGGAGCAGCTGCTGGATAGGAACTGGATTCATGCAGCTTTTAGTTCTGAGTTAAACTCTTTGGATTTTCACTTTCATGTCCGACTCATGAATAGAGCTCATTCTTAATGAAGAGCTCCAGCTCCACATTTCTTCCTCGCTGATCTGGAAAGAGACTTCTCATCAGAGTGCTGCGTACATCAGACCAGATGTTAAGTACATCAGACCAGATGTTACGTACATCAGACCAGATGTTACGTACATCAGACCAGATATTACGTACATCAGACCAGATGTTACGTACATCAGACCAGATGTTACGTACATCAGACCAGATATTACGTACATCAGACCAGATGTTACGTACATCAGACTAGATATTGCGTACATCAGACCAGATATTACGTACATCAGACCAGATGTTACGTACATCAGACCAGATATTACGTACATCAGACCAGATGTTACGTACATCAGACTAGATATTGCGTACATCAGACCAGATATTACGTACATCAGACCAGATGTTACGTACATCAGACCAGATGTTACGTACATCAGACCAGATATTACGTACATCAGACCAGATATTACGTACATCAGACCAGATGTTACGTACATCAGACTAGATATTGCGTACATCAGACCAGATATTACGTACATCAGACCAGATGTTACGTACATCAGACCAGATGTTACGTACATCAGACCAGATATTACGTACATCAGACCAGATATTACGTACATCAGACTAGATATTGCGTACATCAGACCAGATATTACGTACATCAGACCAGATGTTACGTATATCAGACCAGATGTTACGTACATCAGACCAGATGTTACGTACATCAGACTAGATATTGCGTACATCAGACCAGATATTACGTACATCAGACCAGATATTGCGTACATCAGACCAGATATTACGTACATCAGACCAGATGTTACGTACATCAGACCAGATGTTACGTACATCAGACCAGATATTACGTACATCAGACCAGATGTTACGTACATCAGACCAGATCTTACGTACATCAGACCAGATGTTACGTACATCAGACCAGATCTTACGTACATCAGACCAGATGTTACGTACATCAGACCAGATATTACGTACATCAGACCAGATGTTACGTACATCAGACCAGATATTACGTACATCAGACCAGATATTACGTACATCAGACCAGATATTACATATATCAGACCAGATATTACGTACATCAGACCAGATATTACATATATCAGACCAGATATTACGTATATTACGAGTTCTCCACTTTCTTCTTCTTCTGCATCAGTGCAGCGTGGCCTGGAGGAGACCAGCCTGTGGTTCTGCTGAGGTTCTGGAAGTCCAGCTTGCTTTGATAGAGACCTTCAGCTGCTCTTCATTGTTGGTTCTGGTGTCTCTCATCTTCTATGTGGGGTTCTGGTCAGACCTGTTTGCTTGCTGCTGTTGCCATGGTGATTACAGCAGGTTCTGGTACCTTTGGCAGTGTGGGTCGGTACCAGGTCCTGCTGGAGGATGAAATCAGCATGAGCTGGTAGAACCCAGTGGACCAGAACCAGGAGGAGACATCAGACCATCACTGACTGTGGAAGCTTCCCTGGTTCGGGTTCTCCTCGGCCCAGACAGGATGGTTCTGATGGTTTACCTATGACTTTGTGTGTAACAAGGCTTCGTTGTGTTGAGTCTCTGCTCACGTCTCACTTCGCTCCTGCCGTGATCCGATCAGGAAGGTGTACTGGGCCGTCGGTGAGGCTTTCAGCTGAAATCCTCCCAGGATGGCAGTAATCAGGGTAAACATGAGACCTTTGGTTGAAGAAGAGTGCAGAGATCTGTGTAGCGATGTCGTATCCACCCCTTCACTGAGTGATTCAGTTAACAGCAGAATGCATGGTTGTCATCAAACAAGAGGGCACAGGGCAGGTTTTATATCTCTGACAGTACAAAGCTTTGCCTTGGCACCGACTGACCGGGTCATTATCAGGACTTTACTTTCATAACTGAAGGGGAGACGGTGGCGTGCCGTAGGCTTCCTGCATGCTGCAGACATTCCCTGAGAAGTGAGCTGCTTGGATTTGATTTTCATTAGGATTGCATGTCTTTACTGTCACATCCTCTTCCCTCCTCGCACGCTTTACTGGACACAATTTTCCGCTGCGGTGGCCTCTATACTGACGGCCTGGTCTTTCACCGGGTGGCCGGTTATCAGAGCTTTTACCATTACTGCCCCCCCTCTGGTTGACCTGCTCAAAGAGGGCTTTTCCACAGACAGCCTCACTCCGCTGCCTCGGCTGGAGACGGGCCACCTTTAGAGGGAACCTGAGAAGGCTGTCAGAAGTCAGAGCTACACACACAGACAGCTGAACCCCGACACGTCCGAGACGAGCTGGTGTTCCTGGATCGATGAAGATCATTATTTCTAATGGAGCCAGAGGAGGAAGAGCCGTTAGTGAGAGGCTGTGTACCTCTGAGGTCTGGAGGCTCGGAGTCAACCACCAACATTTGATTCAATCAAAAAAACGACCAGGAATCCTTCAAAACAGCAACTGATCACATAAGTGAGAACCTGAAATCATTTGGATACATTAATTATCTTTTTGAGAAAAGCAAATAATTTTCTTTAATCAGAGCGATCTTATTGATTACTTTATAGAACGGAAAATAGAAAATATTTATTAGTAGAATCACAATTTTAAGCTAATCAGAATAAATAAATAACAGTTAATAATCATGATAACAATATTTTAATGATGAAGTTCAGTATCTAAATGCTACTGGAATAAACCTGTGGCCCCGGGGCCTCATGTAGACCCTCCACTGGGGCTCTTATTAACTTTGGCCAAAAAATGGTCAGGAACTGAGTAAACCTCTGTGTTTTCATACAAAATATGCATATCCACAAACAATGACAACAATAGAGTAAATAATATTATTTTATTAAATATTTTTCTTGTCTTTTGGTCGAATTCGAAGTTTTCTTTCATTTAAAAATCAAAACAAACTTCCCATAGTAGATATGGTAAAATAAGCTAATTTATGTCATGTTGGTTTTGTGGCTGTGAGCAGATTTAGTTTAGCTGGACCAACTATGTCTCTTTGGTTTGTAAAGGTTTGCTGACCCCTGGTCTTACTTCTCAAAACTTCTCCTCGTATCTCTCTTTAAAATCCTCAGAGGTTCTTCTAAATATCTGGTCAAACTTTAGAGGAGAAGTTTGAAGAACGAGCTCGGACTGAACCGCCTTTGCTGCATGACCTCTGGCCACTTCTGACCCGCCTCAACAAATCCGGCTTCATATTTTGGTCCAAACTTAGACTCTCTGCAGCCACGAGGTTCTCCAGGCTTATTTAGAGACTCAAACATTTAACTTTGCTTTTCCCTTTTGGCGGCAACGTGACTTAGCCAACAAGTGATAATAACTGTGTGGGAGAGGGAACATTAGCAAGCCTTTGCAACAAACACTAGAGCATATGATGTACCAATATTCTTTTCTTTATTTTAATAGATGAGAGTGATTTTTACAGAAAATAGAAACAGTTCAAGCTGCTTTTCTAAAGATGTGGGCACATACCTGGAGAGCTTGTCTTTGTCATCCCACTAAGCAATAGGATTCTGTTTACTTGTCATTAAATTAGAAATGGACGCCTGCACCGCCCACATGGATTCGCTTAAATTTGAAATAAAATAATCACACAAATTGCAGCTATTATGGATTTAGCAGATGGCTTTTATTGAGTACATCTTTATCGGTTTTCTGTAGTTCTGGTTGTGACGTTTGAAGCAAGTCGAATCACGGTGAAACCTTCTGTACACAAGGATTATATAATAAGGACATGTAGCTGTGTAGAAGCCACAGAATTAAGACTAATCAGAGGTTTATGAGCAACAAAACTTTTACCTGTTAGGAGAAATAAATCCATACAAGAGAAAATAAGCTGCTGTGTCTCTTTGTATCTCTGCTCTGTCTTCTCAAACCCCCAGACGGTCATGGTCGATGGCCGCTGGTACTGAGCCTGGTTCTGGTTCTGGTTCTGCTGGAAGTTTCTTCTTGTTAGAGGGGAGTTTTTCCTCTCCACTGTCGCTACATGCTTGCTCAGTATGAGGGATTGCTGTGAATGTTGGTTCAGGAGGAGAGAATGCTGCAAGTCAATGATAGAAAACTTTAAAACTGATTGGAATGTATCGATAACTGAAATGAAATGACTTTTCTTGTAAAATGCCTTCAGGTGAAATCTGTTATAAATTGGTGCTATATAAATAAACTGAATTGAATAAAAATCAGCAGCTGTTAGATGATCCTGCAGGGTCCCAGAGGAAAACCTGGGTTTCAATGGAAATACAGAGTCCTAGGAGCTTTGGATTTATTCTGGATTTTCTCTACGTTAACGCGTTTTCTAAAGGTCTGGGCCATTATACAAGCTTAATGTTAGAATGTTTTATTCTTTCCAGAACCAGTTCGGACATTTCTTGGATTAGTGTTTTAGTTTCAACTGCATAATGTAGCTTTGAGGGAAGGTCTTTTCCATTTTTAAGTACTGCATCCATGTTGAGCAACACCCCCCCCTACTTAAGTTTGAAAGCTTCACTTTGACTACTGCAAGCCTCCTTTGTCACTGTGGCCTAAATGCTTTTTCTTTTTCTCGTCTGACTAAAAATCACATCTCCAGAAGATGTTTGGTTTCCCTCCAGGCTGGAAGTTTTGGTTTTGGAGCAGCAGCGTCTCTCTTGGTTGGTCCATTCCAGAGGTCACACTAGGTATTTTTGTTGTCCGTCATTTTGACCGACTGGTTCAAAAACAAAAATTTGGTCATACTCAGTTTTTACCCGTCAATTTTTTAAATGATAACATATTCAATAGTATATATTTTTAAGTAATTTGAATAACTATTCAAGCTGAACAGAGAACTACATATAAACAATGAAATTAAACGATTGCACTTAAAATACGAACAATTCTCCTGCTGTAGCCTGAACACAGTCTCACATCTTCCTCCTGTTCCTCACGGAGCTGAAATCATCGCCTGATTGTTTCTAATCAAATAGTGGGATTGATGCAGAGGTTTTAGTCATGAGGTTTTGGATTTTAGCGTCGGACAGATGACATCTAATGGGGATTTAGGCTAGATGTTGTTCTGGAGGCTGAATCTGCGCTCTGCTGCCACACTGGAGACTGGAATTAAAGCTTCACTTCAGCCAAAGTTTGGAAATCAGGGAACATTTCTCCAGTTGAAGCGATCAGATCTAAACGAGCCGTCTCCTGACCCCACAAGCTATCACTTCAGCGGGAGGAAATCCCCCAGCATGCACCACTGGTCGGCACGACACCAGGCTCTTGGGAACGACACTCTCCAAAGCCTCAGTAACTCTTCAAGGTGCCGTCAGCTCCCGGTTAGTGAGATGCATTGAGGATGGTGTCCAGGTCTGAGATGATGCTGAGATGTTCTCGTGGGAATCTTTAGTGACTGTACTCTGTGTGTAAAGTTGAAAATGTCGGCGTGTCTGGACCAAGTGGTCAGAGGTGTGAATACTAATCTGTCAAATGGCCTTCAGATTTTTCCACCCTCGTTTAAAAAACTGGCCAAATACGAAAAATATTAGGTTAACGCGACTCCTGGTTCATTGTGAAAGAAAACATTTTACAATGTGAAAAGTGACCCAATGTGCTCATGCTGGTTTGTTCAGAGCCCTTCCACATGGGGGCGATAGTGAGGGCCCAGTGGTTCCAACATGGACACGTTTGGGTCATTAAAGCCAAAAATATTAAGATTCATACCCAGACCTGTATAATAACTGTTAGCTTGTGACTTTTAGATCTCATGTTAATATTTGATCAGTCTGTGACTGATGCAATCTGCTGGGATTCCTTAAATAGGAAACTTTGTAACTGATTGGAATGTTTGTATAAATGTATTGAAATGACTTCTTGTTAAGTGCCTTGAGATGACATCTGTTGTGAATTGGCGCTATATAAATAAACTGAATTGAATTGTATCAGTTTTATAATACTATTCTGTAAATTGATCTGCTAACTTCTCTGAGAGGCATTCAGTGGCCACACATTCCCGTTACTCATCCAGCCGAGGCCTGACATTGTAATCTAACGTCAAAAGAAAGATTTCAAAGATTCACAACGTGACGTTGGTTTTTTGACTCGTGAAACATTTTTAATTAAAAGACTGAAAGAGTGCGCCTGGGCCTTAGGTGCCATGTGTTTGTCAGGAAGTGTTCATCTGCACCAGTCATCTCTTTAATTGCCCCCACAGAGCTCTGCTGGGGTCCACAGGATTTTGCATTGCATACATTTGGGGAAAACGTGCCGAAGATTCAACCTGTTCTGTTTTTTTCTTCTTGCTTACATTGCATGCCTACTTTTACTCCTGCATCCATTGCTTTGGACTTTATTCAATAAGAACAAATCCTATTTAAGAAACACAGATGAGGGACACATGTTGCTTTAAGGCCTTCTCTTTCTGCTCTGCTTAAAATGGCAGTTTATTTATATTTAATGGAGCTGACGTATTAATACAAGCAGAAGGAACATTTGGGTTTTGATCATTGTAAAGAACTATTAGATATTAATTATGTTATATGAATCTAAACATATATACAGTACTGTGCAAATGTTTTAGGCAGATGTGAAAAAATGCTGTAAACAAGGAATGCTTTCAAAAATGGAAGCGTTAATCATTCATTTTCATCAATCAACAAAAAGCAGAGAGCTCCTGCTGCCATTATTCTGCGGCCCAGTTCCTATGTTTTCTTTCATACTTGAGTCACATGGCCTTGTTTCCACATCGGAGGCTTTTTGGCTGTAACTCTTCCATGAAGACCACTTCTGGCCAGACGTCTCCAGACAGTAGATGGGTGTACCTGGGTTCCTACTGGTTTCTACCAGGTCTGAGCTGATGGCTCTGCTGGATATCTTCAGATTTCTAAGGGTAATAAGCTTGATGTATCTTTCATCTGCTGCTCTAAGTTTCCTTGGCCGACCGCTGCATCTACCTCAATGTTGCCCGTTTCTTTGTGCTTCTTCCAAAGAACTTGATCAGAACATCTAGAAACCCCAGTCTGCTTTGAAATCTTTGTCTGGGAGAGACCTTGCTGATGCTGTATAACTACCTTGTGTCTTGTTGCTGAGATCAATCTCTCCATGATATCAAACTATCTTCCACATCGTCACCTTGGTAGCAGAGTTTGGCTGTTCCTCACCCAGTTTTAAGCCTCCTACAGCTGGTTCTGTTTTAGTTTATGACTGTGTTTCATCCTGCGTGTGACATTGATGATCATTGGAACCTGTTTGGTAGGTTTGGTTGATCATACACCCGACTATGATCCTACAAAATCCCAGACTTTGTGCAAGTCTACCTATAACAATTGATGCTGGTTTGAAGGGAAAAGGTAGTAACACCAAATATTGATTTGATTTAGATTTTTCTTTTGTTTGCTCACTTTGCATTTAGTAAATTCATAAAAATAAACAATTACTTATATTTCTGAAAGTATTCTTTGTTTAAAGCATTTTCTCACACTTCCCTAAACCTTTTGCACAGTGCTGTATATTCAGAGTTTTAATTCCCTTTTGCTGATTTTTTCATTTGTGGTGGAATGACTATGATGTTAATGTCTTAAAATAATGATTCTTTCTCCAAAATCGTTTAGTTTAGGCTTTGATCAATTGGAGGTCTGATCATCTGACTTTGTTTGAGTCATGAAACTTATCAAATTTTTCAGGATTTGAACTCTTTTAAACACTGACTTGAAGTTACTAACTAGAAAAATATTTTCAACTTATTTTCAAGTGTGACAGAGTTTTGGAATTATGTATAGCTGAGGAAATAAACCCTGACAGGAGTTTCATTTGTACAGTTTTTATAATAGATCTTACTTTTTTTCCACAGTTGTCAGTAGAAAGTTAAATGAGCTTCATCCTGACTGCCTGAGTTCAGTTACAGTAAAGACATGTAGATCAAACACAAATAGCCTCAGTCTGGTGAAATCATTACAGATTTATCAGTGAGACCACATCACCATATTATGTATCTTCCTTGTGTTTCAGTGGCTTCAGCATTACATTTCTATGCATCTGAAACTATAACATACTGTATTCACTGTGACCTTCATGACACCATATATTCCACACATAAAACAACCACATCAGAAATAACTAAAACACTATTTAAATGTGGAAGCAGTGACCCAATAAGAGCATTACCTAATCTTATGCTAAACCACGCAGGAGCTCTGTTTGCACCGGTGAAGAGTTGCTCATCCCAATATGCCAGCAGAGCTAAGGGATGCCGTGTTGGGGGCTTTATCCTGCTGGGAGAACCCATCTTCTGATGGCTATGCTTCACTAGCTCATTTGAGCTTTTCTGTCATCTGGAACCAGTGGGCCCATTCTCCTCTGACCTCTGACCTCAATGAGACATTTTTGTCCACTCAGTTGCTGCTCTCTAGATTTTTTTAGCTTCTTCAGACCATTTTCTATAAACCTGACAGATGGATGTCCCTTTTTTCCGGATTCTGATTCTCCATTTGACCTCTAGCTAGTCATCTTCACCATGTCTAAATGGCTAAAGGCATTGAGTTGCTGCCGTGTGATTGACTGATTCACTATTTGTGTAAAGGAGCAACTGAGCAGGGTTTGTGTAGTAAATTGTTCAGTGAGAATGTGTAGCAAGACGGGAAACATGGCAGCAACCTCAATATCAGAAAGGCACACAGCGGTTCAGGAAGCTTTTATCCATGTAATCCAAACTGTTTATATAGAACTAGTAATAACAGCACATATTTTTATGGATCATTCTTTAGATCTTTCTAAACCACTGATGTGATCTCTGCTTTTACCTGTTTCTCTTAAAGTCAGCGATATACTGTATATAGTGAAATTTAGTCAAGACAGCAGTGCATGATTGGGGTGTGCCGATTCACCATAAATCGATTAGTTGTAATGTGAAAGATGCAAAATCAATAGCGATTCAAATGTGTTCAAAAAAGCGAGTATTTTTCATATTAATTAAATGAGAAAAACATCAAAATACGGTGTGCTGTGTGGAAACATCATGGCTGCAACTAAGTTTTCAGCAATGCAGTGCAAAATTCACAAAATAAAGCAAATATCTTGCACTTAACATCTTTGTTGTTGTGTATCATATTAGCAGCAGCAGACATGTTCCACTTTATCGGTGCTGTCCGGGGCCTCCTCCCCAAACTGCAGGTCATGTTTACCAGACGTCAGCCCAAGTTTAGCCTTAAGTATGAAACACGAAGGAAATGTCCTTCATTTTATCCCGGTGGCGACTAATTACTACTTCTACTTTTAAAATTCCAATGTTATATTCTATGTTTGTTTGTTTTGTTTTTTAATCACTAAATCATGTAAAGCACCTTGAATTACCCTGTTGTTGAAAGTGTGCTATACAAATAAAATTGCCTTGCCTAATGTGTGGCGCAGAGCAGCGTACTCACAGCTGGCAGATTAGTTTCTGTGTATGACAGGTGGCAAACATCCCATTGTTCAATCTGACACAGAAACTATGAAAATGCTGCAAAGTTACAGTTCTGTATTAAATTGACAGCAAAAAAGACAAAGACTGGAGTATAAACTTTAAGTGTCTTTGGGAGAATGCTGCTTTTTATTTTCTGTTACTTTGAATAGAAGAATAATACTTATTTTCTCAGAATATGTTTTCAGATTTTTGTGTAATCATAGTCCTGTATGACGAAAAAAGGGGGCTGTTATTGCTATTGGTTTGTTTTCTAATACAGAAGATTAATTATTTCTATTTAGATTTTAAAGTCATTTCTGTAATGGTTGACTTGTAAAAGCTGATCTGAAGTTTAATTAATTTTTATTTTTAACCAAATAGAGCACGAATGCTTTAAATATGTTAAAATAAAAAGTCTTCTTTAAGTAAACAGAATATGATTGATGTGTTTAAGGACTGGAACAAGATTCCTGTTTTATGGAAATCAAAATAGGGTCACCCTATATTATATTAAGTTGCCAAACACACATTTCCTTTATCTTTTATTGAGAACATGACCTTGATATGATTATGAAACATGTTTTGGACATGTGTTGGTTTATTTGTGGTTTGACATAAACAAAAGACAGGACATCCATTGGTTTGGATACTTCGATTAATTGAAACTGAACGGATTGAAGAATAGAAAGTAGCCATGGAAGGAATGAAGAAAAAAACAGAAATGGGAAAAAATATGCAACTAAAAGAATCATTTTATAATCGAATCGTAATCAAATTAAAATCGTGAGGTACCCAAGTTGGAACACCCCTAGTGCATAGTCATGCATTTTATCCAATAGAAGTTATCTGTGCAGACTAATATCGCCTTGATGAGTGCACCACTCTATCTTTATGAGAAACCCTATGACTCCCACACAACACTCCATCAAGCTTCTCAGTCAACCAGCTGTTCATTAGCTCTGATCCCACTGGGTTGGATCGTACCTGCAGAACAAGAACCTTTTACCATCTCCCATGTTGGCTAGCCGGTCTTCCTTTCTCCAGCTGTTGCTCCACTTGTCTTTGTCACATTTCCTCACACTCTACATCCTTTTTGTTCTGAATCAGCTGTGCTAAAGACTAGAGTTGCTTCCAGCACGTCTGCTGCAGCCTGAGATATGGTTGAAGATACTAGCGAGGAAGTCGAAAGGTGAAGCAATGGGAGGGAGATTAAGTGAGAGTAGAGAGTTGGGGTAATGATGCTAGAATGTTAGAAAGTTGAAGAGAAGTGGAGAAAAAGGGGGAAAGAAGGCTGCTTTTAGGAAAGAAAGGGAGTTTAGTGGCGATGGAGCCTCCCTGGCTGCATTCATGTGTGGACTGTGGGTGGACAGGGTTGCTGAGTTGTTGCTCTCAAATGGGTCCTGACAGAGTCATTTCTCACGTGGAGATTTAGCTAAGCTTTCTCTGGGAGTGGGAGGACGAGAGCGAACGACCCTTTCCACTTTCTATGAATATTTATCTGCTGAGAGAGTTCACAGGCTTCTGCTTGGAATGACAAATGGTTGTCTCTGAAGCAACTACCTGCATTCTGTCCCCATCTGCTCCTTCACCGCTCTCAACCATCTAGTCAATGGTCCTGTTGGCGCCTGCTTTTTAATAAATTCACTGCGTTTGGAGAGTCAATATACTGTGAAGTGTGAGAGGAAAATGAATAAATGAGAAACAAAACTCTGTTTTAGTGCATATGTTGTAGAGCAGGGGTCGTAAGAAAGAGTCATTGTGAAATACATTTGGATACAGAGCTAGTTTACAGTGCATTTCTACACCCTTATGTAAATAAATATCGAATTATGTTTCTGATGATCTATAATGTAATGTGTGTTGAAAGATTTGATTCAGTCTGATTAAGACAGAAGCTGTAGAAGAATAGGATAAAGGTTGTATATGTTCCATAAGAACAGAAAAGATTTTTATTTTTTACTTCAGTTGGGGGGAACTAGTGGTTCATTGGTTTTCTTGGGCCAGAACTCGCATACTACACAAGAACTCAAGAACAGAACTTTTGGAACGACCTGATTGGCTCTTCGTGAGGCAGTATTTTTATATACAGTTGACTCCTGATATTTATGGGAGTTATGGACCACAGCCGGCAGCGAATAGTTAAAATCCACAAATACCTGAGACCTCCTCTAAGAACGCTTATAACTGCCTGTGTTATAGTTCAGACTATAAATATACTTTAATATGCATTAATACACACAGTGGAAACCGTCTTATCACTCCAGCAAAAACTAGCATCTACAGTCTTCCTTATTTCTGTTTTTGGGGGATCAGCCAATTAGCATCAAGGAAAAGGAATTGTGTTCCTGGATTGGTTGGTTGACAAACGTCAGCCAACAGCATGTCAGCTTCCCAAGCTGCAATAAAATAAAATAAAATATATATATATATGTATTCAGTGCCTCTGCTCCGCCCACGCACATCAGGCACTGTGCGTAGGGCACCAACGGGGGGGCACTAAAACATCAGGGTCATGAAAAAATCCTCATGATTATAATTATCATAAAAACATAATAAAAATAAAAATATTTAAAGCATGTTGAGAGATTAAATACAAAAGTAAATTTTTTACTTGAGTGAAAGATGAATCTGATGTCTCCAGTCTCCCAGTGGTCTCATTTTACCAACCTGCATCTGTTAAGATGATTATTGAACCCGACCCGGTCCCCGTGGTTATCTCCCGATCAAACCCAGACCCGACCCGGCACGTTGATTTAAAACCTGCAATCAATACAGTGACCATGTAACTCTGAAAATAATTTATTTTCAGCAGAGCTTGCTTTTAACATGGGCCTATATGTTGCGTTAGACTTTTTCATTTTCCGTCATGTTGACTGACAGGCATAGGCGGAGATCCCATGAGGGAGAGGGGGGGACACGCCCACCTTCCATGAAGTTCTCCCCCCCAAAAATCATTGAACACAGATATATTTTTAATAACATAGCATTATCCAATAAAAGTACAACACAAACTATACAAATTACATTGGCAAAACAATGGTCTTTGTATTTGCTGAACTCCCCCCATCCCCATTACTCAAATTGGTACAATCCACACAAGCTGTTTCAAATGGGCGGGGCTTCTGGCTGCTCCTAGTTAGTTTCAGTAGCAACAGTCGCTAATAGAGGAGAACAAAGCATTGTGTGAAACCAGTAAGTCTTTTATCTCACCACTTGTTCTATAAGGTCCAATATGTCTGTTAGATGTGGTCAGAAAGGTAGATGCTGCACAATATCTTGAGATTTTGAAAAATATCAGTATAATTCAACAATAGATATTGTTGATATTGATATGGTCAATGCCCTGTAAGCATTAAAATTTGCACAATTTTATAGTGGCTGTGGCCCTGAAAAGCAAACCACATCAACAAATCACTAAAGGCAACTTCATTGTGTTGAAGCAATAACTTGTGGGCCAGGAAACGACTCATTCAGAGAGTCCTTCTGCTTCTGATCACTTAATTTGCAGAAATGTTCCCTGATTTCAAAGCTTTGACTGAAGTGGCGCTTGTAATTCAGTCTCCAGCGTTGCAGCGGAGCGTGGATTCAGCCTCTAGAACATCATCATCCCCACCCACCCACCCACCCCAAGAGAAGTCATCAGTGAGTGATGATCAGTCTCAGAAGTCCAAAACTTAATTCTACGGTTTTCAGGTCCATGCAAACAGAGGAAGTTGTGAGTGCCATCGTTTAATTTCGTTGTTTATATCTAGTTCAAGAGGCCATAGTCAGTGATTTTTGTCTCTGTGGTAAAGAAATTACATGGATTCCACAGCTTGATGTGTGATAGCACGATGTGGATTTTCTGTTCAGCTTGTTTGGAATATTAATTAAAATGAATTTTTTTAAACTAAATTGTATTCTATTAAAAAAAATTATTAAATAAAAAATTTATTAAATTAATTAAATGAAATGGTTTTCGGTTGTAAATATGTTAAGCTGAGAATTTTTAATGTTTCACCAAGTTGTGACACCGATCAGGCGGGTCTGATTATTTCATTGTGTTGCTGCTGATCACAGCTGGTCATTTAGTGACAGACTTTAGAATAAAATCAACAGCTTTCACTTCATGTTCCCTGGTCACTCTGGGATTATTCTACCAGACTATACAGATAACTTTTCAGATTTATTATGTTGATGGAAAGTTTTTGGATTTCTTCCAAAGCTCCCACATCATGTGACTTAGTCACATTTCATTTTGGCATTTGATTTTTTTAGATGGTGTCTTCTCTGTTTATTGTGAACACTTTACAGAGATCTCGATGTATTGTTCCTTTAAGCTTCACATATGTCCACACCTGATCTATGCAGTGTTTGCTCTGCTAGTAAAAGCAGCCATGATATTTCAGAACATATTTGATGTTGGATTATTCTTGAAAGTTAATAGTTTTGGAACTTTATTTTGAGCTGAACTTTTTTTTTAAAGTTATTTTGATGGACTATAGTGGAAAATAGTAAAGAGTGCAAAGAAATGTTAGATGTGGTGCATCAATATCAGCTTTCACCAAGTACCATTGTTGATATTCCTGGTTATAGAAAAAACTGTATTCAGGTAGAATATAGAGTAATACAGAACAATGCTATGGCTGCTATTATGTCAAATTCCATAACATTATTTAACATGCTGAAGGCCCACCCTGCAAGGCAAGTTGCAAAGAAGCAGGAGAGAGCTATTTTTTTCACATCCACCCAAAAAAATTACTCTCTTAAAATTTTACTGTTAATGTCTGCCCCACAAATGAAATGCTCTTGGATTGGCCGCTTTGCAAGTTTCATTTTCTTTCAAATATTTTAGAAAAGCTCTATGAAATAATTCCGCCAATATGTGAATCTTCTGCCAATAATTTAGTGTTATGTTCCGATTGTGAATAGGCGGGGGTCCACTGTAACACCTGACCTGTAATTTAACCAGAGAAAATAAGAAGGCTTCAATGTTGCATGATTGTGATTCGATATGTTGTAGAGTCTTATCTAAATCCTGACACCCTAAATGGACTGGTCGCACCTTACTGGATGATGCTAGTCTGAACAGAAATGTTCCTCCGTTTCAGATTCATGAAGCTTTTCTTTTTGTTTCTGAAAACACAGAACATGGCAGCAGAAGCAGAATGAGCCGCAGCGTAGAAAGACACAAGCATGATGATGATGACCCCTCACCAGAACATGTCCAGACTTAAAATGGTCTGTTTGATTCAAGTTTGTTTATTGGCTGATAAAATCAGTTTTTACTTCATATTAAACTTCTAATTAAATCTGCTCTCGTAATATCTACTCTCACTAACAACCGTCCTGATTTCCCAGCAGGACCCGACACAGAAGGTGTCCCGTATCCCAAAATAAAAGCACTTGTTTACACGATCTGACTCGTCCTTCGTGGCTGCATGGGGCCGAGTCTCCAAATCTCTGAAAGCCAGAATCAAAATCTCCTGCACACAGTTTTCTTGTGGCTCTGTTGCAAAGTTCAAA
This sequence comes from Valencia hispanica, assembly GCA_963556495.2. Lineage (NCBI taxonomy): Eukaryota > Metazoa > Chordata > Actinopteri > Cyprinodontiformes > Valenciidae > Valencia > Valencia hispanica. The sequence continues at coordinate 1,598,147 of OY747706.1, forward strand.
CGTTTTCCTCCATCATTATCTCGGTCGCGCTCTAATAGCAGCCTGTCGGTTCTCTAAAGGCCTCTTTTATTATTATATTACGGGATATGGCTGCAGCGATTTGGAGAGAGATTTGGATTCCAGCTGGATCATCTGTCTGTATTCAGGCTTTAGGCCGGGCGCTGCAGGCTGGCTGAACACAGCATCACGACTCGAGCGTTAAAAGGATTCAGAAGCTGCTTCCAGCTCATTATTCCCAGACATTCACTGCTCTTTTATTGACTCATATCTTTACATTCATCTGCAACACCAGCGCCTCTTCAGAAACCTAGTAGATATGTAGATAAGTAGGTGCATGTTTTCAGAGTAATTTCACCTAAAGTTTCACATTTTCTATATGCGTCAAAACTTTACAATAACTTCAGACCAGAAAGGAGAGAGAAAGCAAATAAAGCAAAGTATTTTTCTCCATTATTTAATTTCCATCTGTTCTATTACAGTCAGAGTGAATAAGGAGGTTGATGAAAACAACAAATATGTTTGTGCAGGCGTGGGTGGTTTCCTTTTTCTCCTGATATGACCTTTTTTTCCTTGTTTTTTGGCTGGATATGGTGTAAAGGTTCTGTGCACAGCCACGTGTGCATGGCCGTGGAGAGCGGAGAAGGAGAATGGTTGGAGGCAATCTGTTTGTTATCATGCCAGATCTGAGTCTGGGTGGAGGTGGTGGTCTTTGTAGCTCTGATTGGAAGGAATTAATGGCAGCTCTCAGTAGAGATTGAGTCTCTTACTGGTGTGTGTGTGTGTGTGTGTGTGTGTGTGTGTGCGCGTGTGTGTGTGTGTGTACAGTAAAAAAGCAGATAAAGCCACACCATCAGCCATCTTTTTCTCACCATGGCATCATCTTCACACTGAGATCTAACTCCATAAAGAGCCCTCCTGCTGTACAGTTTTCATTTAAAATCACATTTAATACACTTGACTCCGGGTGAGGAATAAAAGTCCTCATGTAAAGTTTGATTCTAAAACTGTACTGTTGTAGAAGAAGAGAATGAGACATGCTCTGCAGCATTTGATACAGTCTGCCTGCGTGACATGATGAGCTATGAGAAGGCTGTGATCAGTCTATCCTCCAGCATCTGCTTCTGTCACTATTACTCTCCCAAAAACAGGAAGACACTAGGGAGGAAGCACCTCTCTAACCGGGCTGCATAATGTTCTTCATCCAGCTGAAGGAAGACATCATGAAACGGATCCGTAGAGACAGAGAAGTCCCATTTCTAGTTCAGCAGTACAGGTTCTGGTTCAGCTATGCAGACCGAAGGAAACCTGCTCTGTGTTATCTACAGCTTTACGAACCTTATCCAGACGGGTTCATGGAGCTAACAGCGCCAAGACGGAAACCTAGAGCTCCTTCTGCCCAGAGACTCTCCAGCTCCTCCTAGAGGTTGTCTCCAAAAAAGAAAATGAAATGTAGCCCCGGCAGTGAGTTCTGGGTCTCCTCCCTGCTCGAACTAAAGAAAACGGTGAACTATGAACTCCACCTCAGAGGATGGAGCTCCTCAGGCTGCCTCTCCATGGAGGAAGCTCATCTCAGGACCAAACATGGATATCGTTTCTTCTCCATCAACACTCATAAACTAGACAGCTGGATATCTGAACTGAAGAGCTCAGCCCTAGAGGTGAGGAGCTCCAACATCCGGAAAGAGCTCAAAGTAGAGCTGCTGCCCCCTGCTGGTGACCTGAGGCTGGTGTTTGTTTCCCTGTCAAATAGCTGTTTTTTCTTTTCATATCCAGACCAGTAGGGGACACTGCACACGAAGAATAGTACGGTGAGTCTTTTGAAAACCTTTTACACTTTTTGGACGCATCTTACTGAAGCAGCTTTGCCAATTTATCGACTTTGTCGCTTTATTTATCCTATATGTTGGCTACAATGGCCTTTCTCCACCCTATTTATCAGAACTTCTCCATCCTTACCAGCCTTCTCGAGACCTCAGCTCTTCTGATCATATTCTCCTGCAGGTCCAGAATATGCAGCGAAACAATGTTTACGGTGAGTGCCCCTAGACTATAGAATGAGCTCCTCCTCCACATAAAACAGTCCTCATCCTTAAACATTTATAAATCACGCCTGAAGACATATTACTTCAGCTCAGCTTTTATCCTGCCCTGATACTGATATATTTCTTTGATCTTATTTATTGTATTTATCTCATATACATATTTATCTTGGTGACTTCTGGAGACTCTGACGTGAAGAGCGTATCCTTACTCTTCTAACCGAGCAGCGGTGCTGCCGTGGGCTCCTCCCCTGTCTCAGAGCGCTTACAGCAGGCAGCCGGACCAGCTGCAATCAGAGCAGATATTTACCCCACTAAGGGGCAGAATGCTAATGAATCACGCATGCTGGCTGATCCTACAGGCCACGCTTAGTCAGAGCAGTATAAAAATATAAAATGTCTAAAATAAACGACTGCTCACTAAATAAATCACTGATTTTTCCATCATAACCTCAGTCACCTACTCACCTTGTTCGCTGTGTGACAGACGTTATACACACGTCTAAACTCTCTAAGAGCTACAGAAAGGACTGGAAATGGAACCCTGAAACCGTTTTTTGGAGATGTAATACAGTCCGACTGTCTGTATTATAAAGCTGATTTTTATGTCGATATAAAAAAAACCATATAGAAATTTAATAATGGCTTGCATTTATATAGCGCTGTTTTCGAGAGACTCAAAGCGCTTTTACAACTCTATTATTCATTCACTCTCACATTCACACACTGGTGGACGCGAGCTATGATTATAGCCACAGCTGCCCTGGGGAACACTGACAGAAGCCAGGCTGCCATATCGCCCCCCTCTGGCCAACACCAGTAGGTAAGGTAGGTGAAGTGCCTTGCCCAAGGACACAACGACATGCAGCAGGTGGAAGCTGGAATCGAACCCACGATTTCTGGGTCGCAGGCCGACAACTCTAAAAACTGAACTAGAGCCGCCCTAATTGACAAAAACAAGGCAAAACCTTATGAGTTCCAGCCCAACCACACAGCAATCAATAGTAAGAAAAAAAAGATTCTGTAAGAAACATTATTTTCAGAATGAATCCCCTCTCCCACAGCGTCCATTACATTTACATGTACATTATGTAAACGAGGCGATGACATCATTTAGTAACTTTAGCGCCTGTAGCTTCTTTCAGTGCTGAGGACTTGGTAAGTCTCATGCTGGGGTTTTTAGCCACTGGTGTGTTTTTTACTGGCTTCGAACTGTTTTCCAGGTGAACTGGCACTTTAATATAATAGAAGTAGATGGAGTGAAAATGAATACCGTTAATGGAGAGCAGACAGATTTCGGTAAAGTGTTACTCTTTGAGATCAACAGAAACATTAGACCAAAGCGCTGCGTCTCCTTCTGCCTCGGCAGCAGATTAGCTCCATTATGAAGACTCGGATTTGTGCTCTGAATTTCCTCTATCTGTCGGTGGCGTGAGGATGCTGCTGCTGTAGAGCCGCGGTGGTTTGTTATTCCCAGTGGCAGCGCCTGTTATCAGACAGAACCTCTTGTTGTGATAAAACAGGGAGCAAAGAGAACAATATCAAGACATGAGCTGGACCTTGTAGCTTTAATCTCTCACCTTCCAACGGAAGCAATAAGAAGTAACCTCTGCTTTTCTCTCTTTACACTGAAATCCCATAAAGCCCAGCAGGGACAGGTGTTAAAACATTTCACATGTTATAGACCGGACAGCTGTGTCCGTTTAAACCTCATGGACATCTGTAGGTCTGTTTTACAAGAAAACATTGAAGATGAGGACCGAATTCTGTTATTTTATCACTGAACGTAACAAGCTATAAACCAGAAAGTGAGTTTAGAGGGACGGAGACGAAGTCCAGCCTCGTTCTCAGATGTGCTGAGGAGAAGGGATGCTAATGCATTCCTACACTGTATGTCTGTGTGTCAATGTGTCCCGTCCCCCCAGGCGGCAGCTTCAGATTTACCCTACATTCAACATAAAGATGGCCGCCCTGAGACAGGCGACGGGACGCCACGATCAGGAGCTGCATGTTAATGGATCAGAACCAGCGAGCTCCCAGTCACATCATTTGTCTCCGTCTCTCTGGAGTTTGTTTTTCCGTGTCTGAAAAGGTCATCTGAGTCTGGAGAAGGAAATAAAAAGCCAGGAGAGAAATGAGAGAAGAGATGATTAAATAGTTTGGCATGGAAAGGAGAGACGGGCTAAGTGAATGTTAAATAATGTTAGAAACTAAAAGCTCCTGTTGAATCCAACTAGTGGAGCCTGAGTGAGAGACGGGAAGCAGACTGTCCGATTGTCGCATGAGAGAAGCTAGGATGCAAAATGAAAAGTAATTAGATGAAAGAGAATATTTTCAGGTACACAACTCATTACTGTATGCACGTCACATCGCCTTTTAGTGATATTAGCCTACTTACTGTAACACTGATCCAGAAATAAATGAAGACATTGAAGCATTACAGTGATTTAAAAACTTTAATAACAGAAAGAAAACAAAAAGAAGAGCAGCTGCTGTTCAGATTAAAGGATTTCAATGGGATGGTTTCAGATCTGATGACGGCTGACAATAAAAAGCAGCCCTTCATTCATTACCTCATTTCATCCCCTGTTCATCTGCTGCCTGGTGATTATGTCTGTCCTTCTTTGGGAACAATGAGACGACGCTCCATGATGCTGCATGTCTCCTGAGACTGACAGGAAGAATGACACAGACGGGCTGGAAAAGCCTCGGTTCAGATCAACCTCTCCAGCCAGGATAGATTCCCACATCATCACACCTCTTCTGCAGGATTTCTGGTCATTACTCCTGTTTTCTGGCTGGTTCCTTCTGTGGTTTCCGCTGGGATCACCATCAGGAGAGCAGGGACCTTTCTAACCTTCTAGTTTTACCACTGAATTAGTCATTATTAGGGGTGTAACGGTACATGTATCTGTTTTAGGTACAGAACTTTAGCCAGCAACTCATGTGACTGTAAATAAGTTCAGTTGAGCCTCCTGCTAGCAGAAGTTATGGCCAGCCACTTTTTTAATTGAGAGTAGAAACTTTAATTCCAGCTTCCGTTGTTAAAGCGTCCTGTTTGGGAAAACTTTGGCTTCCCGGTGTTACAGAACAACGTGTTTTTATGCTAAGTGGTTACCAACTTCTGTTAGCATCGCTTGCTGTTAGCTACCACAGATGCTACTAAGCCGAAGGACCCCGCTTAGCTGCCCTCGTTGGTGCCGTTCTCTAAACGTATCGATAAAGTATAAGCAGAATGGACATCTGATTGTAATTATGTGTGAATTAGTCAGTGACGTTTGTGTTGTTTTGCAGCAGCTGGAAGCTGAATGGAAGAAGCTCCGCCCCCACCACACTGTCCCACATAAAAACTAAAATAAAGTTATTTATCTAATGTTATCTTTTGTTTTCACACATATAAAAGGCCAAATAAAAACAGAACAGATGAAACCAAGAGAAACTCTGGGGTTAGAAACCGCGGCTCCTCTGCAGTGGTGATTAAACAATTAGACTAGCAGGGCGCTGTAGCCCCGCCCACCTTACCTGTATAACTGATGTAACATCCTGTCATGTGGCTCAGGTAACAGCTTAACCCCAGATTAACTTGTTACCACTGCTGACACAGACAGAAGGAGAGTCTGAAATATTGTTTCAAACCAAAGTATTGATGTTGCTGTTTCCTAAAAACAAAATATTGAGACTGTTGGGTTATTTATTTATTTTATATTTTATTATATAGATTACTATGCTATCCGAGAACAATTTGTTGGAAAATTTTTCTGCAAGTACAGTTTGATTTTAAATGTTATAACACAAAAACTTGTTTTTCAAATTTTGTTCTCTGACTGAACCAAAAATGAACCGAACCATGAAATTGAAACTAAGGTACGTACCAAACCGGGACTTTAGGCGCAGCGTTACACCCCTAGGTATTATAAATCTAAAAGTTATATGGCACTCTACTAAAACTCTTCCATCATGCAGAGCATCACGGTTGACATCCAGAGCTGAGGTGTCTGTGGGTTCCCTGGATGTTCAGTTCTGCTTCTTCTCACCAGGAACAGAAATGATGATGATGATTGAAAAGGAATCACAGTTGAGCACAAAGGGTGTGCCTGTCTGTTTAAATTCACAGTCAGGTGGAAGTGGCGGGGCCTGCTGAGGGTGTGACTGATGGAATGAACCATCACAATGACGGGGGGGAGAAAGGTTGGATGTGGGGGGCTCAGGCGAAGGCTGAGGAGTCAGAAGGAAGAGGAGGAGAGGAAGGAAGACAGAAAGACAAAGTTTAGGAGAAGTGGCAGGAGTTCATGTAGCTGAGGAAGGAGCTGTGGAGATGAGGGTGGAGGAAAGGTGATGTTTGCTGCTGGCCTTAAAGGACATTTCATGCAGTGTTGTGGTTCAAAGACAGGTTGCAGTGATGCTGTGAAGGTTGTAGCTGTATTGTATGAAGCTGTGCCACTTTCAGACTCTCAGGTCAGACGCTGGATGGATGAAAGACTGATTTCATTTCCACAAACGAGGAGAGGCGTTTTCTACGGCTCTCCTTTTAGGTCTAATGAGCAACAGCAAAACAATCTTCATCTAATTTATTGAGTTTGGTATTGTAAGGATTGTTATAGACTTTCATCTTCCTTCCATGGAGGGCTCTCTAGTTTGCTTTGAGTAAAACAGACAGGCTGAACTGAAGAAAAAAGGATGCGTTTGCTGTGACTGACAGATGAATGCGCTGCGTGTTTGTGGTGGAAAACATGCCGGCCAACACGGTATGTTATCATTTCTCTGCATGTTTGTGTTTTTCTCAGCAGCTGAAATGGGAGATTTTCTGTTTCAGACTCCGTAAGCTCCAACAGGAAGGAGATTAAGGCTTCTGCTGGGAAATTCTCTCCAGATAGCTTGCATATCACTTGACTGACTTTATTGTCCCTGTGGTGATATAATCCCACTGCGCATCGACAAACATGCGCACACTTGAGCGCTCACATGCACACATGCATGCGCAGCCACCCACATGCAGGCATAAAGCTCTCCCTTATCTGTTCTCCTGTTGCTTGTTTGGGATTCTGCTTGTGAACAAAGCTCGATCCTGCGTTCCTCGTGCCGATTTGGGCTCTTTAAGTCCTGCTTTTCACACTCCTAACCTCGAGGCACTCCTCAACTCAATTTCACACTTGCCAGCTGCTGAAATGTCCTAATTCAATTTGCCCTGTTTAAGGAAGCAGAGGCATACTCTCCGAGGAAAGTTTAGAACGCACAAAGAGGAATGGTCCTGTCAGCTTTGGTCAGCGGTCCACAGCTGCATCGCTTCCTGAGCAGATAGCCTTTCCCTCCAGGCTGCAGGTCGGTCACTGGAACCACCGGCGTTCACTGCAGCAGCCAACCTGCTGAGGTTTAGGCCTGTATTACAACAACACTGCAGCTGATGAACACATGAAGTACAGTAGCACATGTAGACACTAGTTCTAAAAAAAAACCATAGAAATAAAATAGTTTTATATTCATGCTGGACGTTTGAGAGAAATGCAGGCGATATCAGAGTTCAGATCAATGTATGCATCTGAGAGAAGAGGTTCATCATAAAATTAATCACTAAATCACTTAGCTAGCTAATTGAAAATTAATCTCAGATAAAACATTACAAGGAAGTTTCATGGCAAGTTATTTGGAAACTGTTGATGAATTGAGGTGAGTAATGGGAATGTCCAATAGAGTATTTGGCCCATTTTAGATCATAGAAAAAAAAGATTTTTCTTTGTAATTTCAATTCGGTTTATTTCTATAGTGTCGATTCACAACATGTGTCAACTCAAGGCTCTTAACAAGAAAAGCTATTTCAACGCAATCATCCAGACATTACAATCAGTTTAAAGTTTTAGTTAGTTTTCTAATCCCAGCAGATGTCATGGAGTCATTGACTTGCAGCATTCACTCCTCCTGGACCAACATGTAGCGACAGCAGACAGTCGCCTGCGTTGTGTCGCTGACTTCACAGCGGTCCCTCACTCCTATATTAAAACTGGGATATTAGTCAAAACCTGAATGGAAAAAAAAGGAAAAATTTTTTGCGATTCTGAAAGTCAGATATTTACAACAAAAACAGCCAGAAGTCCCAAAGGGTCGAGGTGTTAAAGTAAGGAGAAGCACATCTGGATATTTTACAAAGTGTTGGTAGTTGAACCGGGCTCTGTCAGAACATCTCCCGGGTCCAGACCCGATGCTTCATCTTTTTCCTCACCGTCTCAGGCGTGTGATCCAGATCCTGTTTGAGGCGAATCTGATGATGTTCTGATCCAGGAGAAGAACCTGGTTCTACCAGATGTGCAGCTCCTGAATTTACAACTTAAACCTCGGAAGAGAGAAATGTGTGATTTTAAAATCTTTGTAAGCTGAGCTTTTTTTTTTTTAAAGCAAATATCTGACTCAAAGTCAGAGAAGACCCAACTTTCTTTTCTTCTAAACATTCTAAAGGAATCTAAAAATGTTCTTCTCTGTACCCACCACTAGTGTTCCTTTTATCTGCAGCGGTCCGAATGCGTCGACGTATTAAGATGCTGCAGACTGGTGACTTTAGATCAGCTCCAATATTCACAGGACAGCTGTTCTCACAATCACATGGAAAGCTTCGAGCTCATTACCGACTAATGGTTGATGTCAGATCTGTTGTGTCAGGGCCAAACCTTCTACCCTGGTATGATTATGATTAGTGACGCTGGGTCATGTTAATAATTTCTAAATAGAGCTTCTTGGTTTGGGAAGAAATAAATAATCTCTATTAACTGGTCAATAAAGAAATCACAGTGATATAAAACAGTTACTCATTGAAACTGGAGTTACTGGAACCGTTTCTTCGAAAATACGTCACTCCATAAAAAGTTCACTATAAAATACTGAAATAATTAAATTACAACTTTGGTCAAATTTGTAACATGAAATGTATTATTGAAACGTAGAAAATCTAATCATGAATGCAAACATTCTGTGTATGCTGACTGTAAACCCGCCTCCTGGTCGACCTTCTCTGTCATTTACATTGTGGACGGTGGAAGCAGCGGCAGCACAGATGGATTTTCTGGCCTTGGTGGACTTTTCAATCTCTTCACTGCTTTTCCAAAGGTTTCTTTTAGCTTTTTGCTTTAAGTGTTATTGTAATTTTTTTGGTTTGCTGGCCTGTGGCGTTTGCACCATCTTTGCTAAGAGGAACACTACTGCGAGACATAATGCAGTGAAGCAGCATTCTTTTCATGCACACTGTTTGAATGCACGATAAATTGACCCTATTTAAAGAATACTCCTGACACTTCACCAAATTCACCATAAGTTAAACTGAAAAAGAAGAAGAGATGAAGGCGTGTTGGAGGTCGTGCTGCTAGTGGAGATAATGGCTCTGGAGGAAGATGAATAAAAACTCTTCACTCTGGAAGAGTTTCATAACAAATTACATTTTATGTAAAAAGGCAAAGTAGACATAAAGGTTGAAATGTTATGTTATGTTTTAAATAAAAATTTATTTAATGTAGGAATAAAGGTGTTGCAGTAGTTGTAGTTTCATAGAGGTGAACCACTGACCTCTCCATTATATATATTTATAAAGGCTTTCATAAGCAATGAGGGCAACACATCAATTCACATGTGATCAAATTAGAAGGTACCAAAAAACAACCAAAAACTGAAATAATGAGCCCCACAAAGCATGGGAAATAATGTAAGGTAATTTATTAATAATTATAAAATCATTCTAGGTGTTCAATAAATAAATAAATAACCAAGCTCACAAATCATCGTACATAATAGAATGAAACTAAAATCTACATTTAATCCAAAAAAACGAGTACAAAAGTTCTTTAATTACAACAATACAATGGAAAATTTAAAAAATTGAATTAAAATGATTTAAAATAAATATAAAGTGAAGCATAAAGTGCAGCAAAACTGCACATATAAATAGGATAAAGCTGTTTATTATTTATTAGAGCCCAGATGCTCAAGGTGATGTTAGAAACAAAAAGAGACTGAAGTTTGTAATAAAGTGCAAACCTGATGCTTTTCTGGTGTGAATAATAGTGAACGTCCCCAGCTGAGGTTGGAGCTCATTAGGCACGACCAACATGTCAGCAACAGCACAGGTGTTGCTACCTTTTAATGGTTGTTCTGGATATTCAACGGTGTATCGGTTTGACGGAGATGACTCCATAACACCCTGGGACAGGATGGCAGGTGGAAACAGGTGTGTGAGCCTGCTGTAAGCTTGTTTGCAGGCTTTACGCCTCAGATCTTTATCTTTCTAGATGTTCTGACATAATGTGGCGGGGAGAGCTGCTGGTGCATCTAATAAGCTTAATGTTTGCACCGAGCTAGTTCAGTGTTCCTCTATCTGGAGAGATCAGGCTCAAAGATGGACTGAATTTAGTCTAATTACACCAGTTGGAAGTAATAAAAATGAAATATTTCTTGCAGAAACAATATGTGTTTGACTCATGTGAGGAAAATGGATCATTTCTTCTAGTCTGTATCTCCCTCACATTTCAGCGGTGTAGGAAGATGCACGGCTTTAAATAAATAACACTTCATCATTGCCTTCTTGTAGCATACATAAATAGATCACAAGCTTAGCCAGGCTGCTGAGGATTTTTGAGCATGTTGAGTAATTCTGGAGCATCTGTGTTGCAGCTCTAACATACCTGATATGAACATAAACTCACCACCGCCTCAGAACATCCAGAAGTGTGGATTAAAGGTTGCAAGAAGGATCCCAAAACAGAATCCCCTTATTTCAACCTACAGTATGTCATGCAGACACTCTGTCTGCACTGATGAAGAACCAGTCACCTTGCTCTGCAGACCTGAACCAGCTCCAACTGACAACGGCACAACCTATTCTCCAAATAATTCCATAAATAATTATTTTAACCCATTGAGGTGTTCAGGCTGTCTGAAAGGAAACAAACTTTCACAAAAATAATAAAATGTGGTTAATCACATCATGGCAAGTATAATGTAACCTATTCTAATACAGTATAACACAGCTAGTTTTACACCCTTGATCCCAGTATACACCCACTATACAACACAGGATGTTCCACAGGAAATTCCTCATTCCTTCATGTTTAGAATAACATAACCATGTTGTAGATATACCAACATAGAGAAAGAGCTCCAGATTGGGTCAGTCACAGTGACTGAACACGGCGGACTTAGAGCTGTGTCACTTTGTCTTATCGCCTTGTCCACACGTAGCCGGGTGTCTCTCAAAACCAAGATATTTTTCTACGGTTCGGCCCGTCATCCACACAAAAACGCAGATTTACGGCAAACAAATCTTTCTAAAAACTCCGGCCAAACTGAAGATGTGCATTTATTTTGTTTTAGGCGTTTTTGTGTGGACAGAAATAACCAGAGACAAAAATGCTCCGACATCACATGTCCGACCTGTTTCCACTTAGAAACAGCATTTATGCCCTCAGAGACGTGTTGGCATCATCGATTGTCCAAGCGCTGTTTGCTTGCTTGTTTTTACAAGCAAGGATATTCGTTATTAAAAAACCCGGCTACGTCTGAACATGCTCTTAGAAATACCGCGTCAACATGAATTAGAAGAATGGAAGCCGCTTTGGAAACACCCCCCCCCCCCCCTCGCAGCAGCAGTCCAACCCCTCAACCTCTGGTTGTGCAGCAAATTAAGCATAGGAAAAAAAAAGTATACCCTCTTTTAAATGATGAAGGTTTACTTATTTTACATATATAGGAGTGGTATAGCAAAGTTTTAAGAGGTGATATTTTAAAACCCACAGAAATGAGCACCCTACTGTTTCTACAGCTTAGAGTGTCTTTAATGAGGGGCCACAGAAAGTCTGAGTGACTGTTATTTTCTCTGGCTGTATGGATCATTTTGGCTGATTGGAAAAAAAATTAGCTAGGTCCAGTGCAGAAAACGCCTGTCTTACTGGTAGGGCTGGGCGATATGGACAAAAGACTCTATCGCCAGAGTATATCTCATATCAGTCGATATTGATATATGTCATGATATAAAACAAATCATTATTTTTGTCAATATTTAACATTCCCCGGTGCTATCTGAAGATATCAGGAGGTTATGATTGATTTAAAGATTTATTTTCAACAGTTGAACATGTCATCGGACATTATACAACTGGGATGGGTGTTAAGGATTACCAATAGAATCTTAATTTTTTTTTCATGCCAAATGAAATTTTTGATTTCTTTAGATTGAAATCACAAATTACAAATGACAGAAAATATTTTTTAAACTTGCGTTATTTCAATCATCCCTTCGTGGAGCTGACCCAAATTCAAAGTCCAAATAAATACACACTGTAAAGGGCCGGCTGACATCTCTTTGAACTATGGAAACCCAATCGCTGCATTGGTGAATTTCTTTCCGATATTCCAAGAATTCAATCTTCATAAACAGAAAAATTTACCCAGCCTTTCTTACTGGCTGAAGCCACAGCTGCCTTTTCAGTTTAAGGCTGAAGTTATCATGCCTCATCTACTGATTAATCCAGGTTTTTGGGGTTTCGCTGTTTGTTTTGGCTTCATTGTTATCCAATAAATGATAGCATCGGTCCATTCCAATCTGCTTATCTTTGCAGGGTTGGCGGGGAGGGCTGTCTAGATAATCGCAATTTAGATTTGAATTAGTTTAGAGCCTGATGTAAAGATCATAGTGTTTATACGTTACAGACTATAGATTTATTACAGAATGTTCTTGAATTTAATTATGATTCTCTGACTCACTGTTACCATGGTGAATAATTGGCGATCCCCTTCTAGTCACTCATTGACCACTAGGGGCGTCCTCTTCCCTCTGAAGGATTTAGGAGGTGTGGAAAAAGAAAATACTGTAAGTGGAGTAAACATTTTAATTTTATCACTATGAAAATCTTCATCCAGCCAAGTTTGATCTATTCAGACTTTTTTCTTGTAGAAAATTTAAGAAGAAAAGGGCAAAGCCAAACCATCTAAGGATGTTTAAAGTGACCCTCGTTTTCCCTCCATTTGCCACATAGTTAATTATTTCAAAACAGAAATTTAGTTTTCATCCTCATACATACAGTATGTGACACAAGAACTGCAGTTCCAACAAAGAAAAATGAAGTAATTCCTTCCCACTGTTGCACGGACATTTTCACTGTGTTCAGGGAGACATTTTAATTGAAATATGTGAAGTGATTCAGTTCAATCATCCCCAACCTTTGCCTTCAAACACGATGCTACGAGTGAAATTACATTCCTAGAGCTGGCTTACAGATGCAAGGTCAGCCGAACATCCAAACATTCACTGAATGGACCCACCAGGAGGACATTTGCCAAACTGGGAGCCACTGGTTTTCCATACTGACATTTCCTCAGTGACAGGAATTCAACCAACATGTCGGCAGCTCTCCATGTCTCCTCGTTGTCCTTTTTCTGTCCATTGTGGATGCCTCACTCAGGAAGGCAGGTGTTGGCAGGACTTGGACAGCTTCTCAAATATTTGCGCTCTTTCAGTGAAAGCAGATGTTTTCAGTGTGCAGCCACCATCACTCACACTCTACGGCAGTTCAGCCTCTGGGGAGGTCTGCCCACAGTCTGTCGTTTGTTATCAGGTGGAAACACATTGGCAGAAATATTTATGTTGGAATGTCTTCCCTCAGTTAAACTCCAGGGTTTGTTTCCTGCTTTTGCTTCAACCTTTAGGGCTGAAGTTACTGGTTGGTCTTTTGTATGTTTCATGTGTGAGGCCAGTTTGATTTTAATTCATTCTCTGAAACAATATAGAGACATTTTCTGTTTAAAAACAAATTAAATTAAACATATTGCATATTTTTGTTCAGATATTTACCTTTTTCAGACAATTACGACAACAGTAAGCATTCTGTATTACTTCTCCTGGGTCCCTTGACAATTTGTTTTTTCTATTTCTGGTTGCCATAAATAGCAGAAGATATGTCCAGGTTGTGTGTTCTGGGCTGAATTTTATTTTATTTTATTTTTTATGTTTATTTTGCATTTTAAATAAGGCAAACCGCGTCCCATCAGCATGTCTTATGCCATGACATCAATTAAAAATTACTTTTTTCGAATGCACTTTGTCTTTGCAGTTTGATTTCTACTTTGTAAATCTTCTCTTGTGTCGAAATACAGTAAAATATTTATATTTACTTAATTTCTCTACTAAGAATTAGCCATGTTGCAGATTTCGGATGGGAAAAAATAAAGTTTTTGAAGAAGTTTTGATGGCAAAAATAAAAAATTGATTTATTTGTATTAATGCCTATTTTAGACTATCCCAGCATTCGACAATTTATGATAGAATATTACAATTTGCATATATGGGCTTTTTTAAATACAGAAATTTTTTTTTTTGTGTTCATTCTCTTATCTATTTATAATTGTCGTAAATAAAACCAAATACTGGATCTAGGAGTATAACTTATTATAGTTATACTATACAGTAGAAACCCATGTATTGATGGCGGTTTTCATCATGTATTTTAAATATTTGTTATCGGATCCACTGACTAGTTGGTTTAAATATTCTGCCTGTGATTTTAGGTCAGCCACAACCCAAGCCATGTTTTCAACACTTGGTCCTGTGCATGATTTTAAACCGTTTTATAGATCATTCTCATTATTTTTACTCATCCGACTTCTCTGGGTTTACCAAACTATCTTCCTGTTTTGTAGGCCTAACGATGTTCATAGTGAAGGAAATACTGCTGCTGCTTCCTGTGTACCTGTGCCATGTGACCAGGGGCCCGTTTCACAAAGCAGGTTTAACAAACTCTGAGTCAAAACCTGAACTCTAGGTTGGCCAACTCTGAGTTTTTAATGTCAGAGTTTTTGGTTTCAGAACACTTGTTAAGAATTAGTTCAGACAACTCTGAGTCAAAGTTACCCTGAGTTACACTCTTGAATTAAGACATAAAAAGCCCTCATCAATGGGATAAATGATTCACCATGACAACAAGTGAAAAAAGGATTAGCTCCTCCCACTTTTCCCCAGTGCAGTTGGATATATTGACTGCATATGCAGAAAATGAGCCTATTTTTAAAAATGTATTTTTTCTGTATGCCACTGACGATCCCACTCCATGTTGTTAATAGCTGCTTAAGCTAGCAGCCGGCGTGGTGACCAAAGAACTTGTTTGATGCAGTCCGGTGCTACAGCAAAGGCTCATGGGACATTGTATAAATTGATCAAATATGACTGTTTGTGGTAAATACTCTACATACCCCTTGTAGTTGGTTGTATTTCAAATTAAAACCTAATTTATGATATTTGAACTATAATGTAAGCACCATGAGTGAGGACTATATGAGCCGGGCTCAGGATCAGGGTAAGTAGTCAGCAGTAGCTTCCTTCCTCTGTCAGGAGGGAGCCATCAAACTCTCCTGGGATAATACAAGTTAATGTTCAATTGCAGTAGGAGGAAATAGAATATTGATCATAAGATATAGCTAAACTGCATATAAATGCACCACTGGCAAATCTGTCATTCAGTGTGGACCCACTTTGCTTCCACAGTACTGATCAGATATTCTGCATCACTTCTGACCTTCACTATGAAGAACAATAATTAGCTGCAGTAGCTGTATTGTGAAGAATATTTCATTTGGAATGTTAAAAGCTATTATTTAGGCTTACTTGTGCATTAATGCTGTGGACGGATTCACATAATCTCCTTTAATCATTTATTGAGGGAGATATGATGGGAATCTGAGTTCCATCGATACAGCCAGTCACACCTGGAAACCCTAAAATATATCAAATTAATGAGTACTTCCAGTCTCCAAGCTTTATGACATTAATTATTGCTTACATTGATACCTGCAGTTCTATGAAACGCTTCCATGAGATGTCTGGTGGTTCTGTGAACTGGGAACGGTACAAACGTGTAGCAGTCGCTTCAGTGCAAGGGTCAAATATCTAACAGCTGGACAGACGTTGCCTTGGACACATCACCGATATTACACAAAACTGTCATTCGCAAAAAACCAAAGTGCAATACAAAGAATGTGCTCAGAGCGGAAAGTATTTCCACCATAAGTCATGTGAGAAATGTGTGGGCTGAGAATGTTGTTTAAATAAATTATTGATGGTGGAGAAAATGGAAACGCTCAAACAGCAAGTGATAAAACATCCACTCTGGGTCTGATCACCCTCTCCCGATGGAGATTTCTGCGTTTCCACATCAACAGGCTCTTCAAGAAATGGACCTGCCTTGTCTGCCTCTGCTTTCAGCCTGCAGGCTTCAACTTAAGAGCAGGAGAAACTCAGAGTTAGTTAAAACAAACATGCCAGCGAGCAGGTTAGTTTTAATGGAGTATGTTACCCGGGTAACTGATTTACACTGAACTGGCTTTGTGAAACAGAAAACCAGAGTTTCTCTCATCTCAGGGTTAACTAACTCAGGGTTTTCACTAAACCTGCTTTGTGAACCGGGCCCCTGCTCTCATACCGTCAGGGGACCGTTGCTTGTCAGCAGAGGAGGGTAGACCATTTGAGTAAGAGTTTATCAACCCGATTACCTGAGAGAAAGAGGTTTGTGAATGCTGGAGAAAAAGTAATACATCATCTGCATAAAGACTGATTTTATGTTCAATGTTATTGCATTTTATGCCTTTAATATTGTGAGTTTGCCTGATTGCTGCAGCTAGTGGTTCAATAAAAATAGCGAACAGGGAGGGAGAGAGAGGACATCCCTGCCTGGTGCCTCTCTGAAGATAAAACCTAGATGATGTTTGGTTATTAGTCCTGATACATGCTGTTGGTGCACTGTATAATATTTTCAACCAGTTTATAAAAGAATTTCCAAAGCCAAATTTATGTAAGGTTACAAATAAGAATTTCCAGTTAACTCTATCAAATGCTTTTTCTGCATCTAAAGATAATATATTAGTTTTAATGTTTTTACAGTAAGAAAAATCTATTAAATCTATTAATCTACGTGAATTTGTGGATGAATGTCTCCCTTTAATAAAACCAGTTTGATCAGGATGTATTATAAGAGGGGTTACTTTCTCTATCCTTTTTGCGAGGGCTTTGCAGATTATTTTAAGATCAACATTAATAAGGGATATGGGACGATAGCTGGTGGGAAACAAAGGGTCTTTACCAGATTTTAGTAGAAGACTAATGTAGGCAGAATTCATATTTGGTGGGAGTCGGCCATTTTCCTTGGTTTCCTGCAGCATTCTGTGGAATGTTGGTGCCAGAATATTCCAGAATTCTTTATAGAACTCTGCTGGAAATCCATCTGGGCCTGGAGCCTTATTATTGGGCATGCTTTGGAGGGCCTCCTGGAGTTCAGCCGCTGTTAGTGGTGAATCCAGGGCCATCGCTTGACTTTCAGATAATTTAAGTAGTGTTATGTTATCCAAAAATTGTTCGATTTCATGATCTGATGGATTTATCTCTGGTGAATATAAAGCCTTGTAAAATTCTTTAAATATGTTGTTTATTCTTCCAGGATCATATACTGTATTCCCGGTCTGATCTTTAATAGCAGATATAGTTGTTTTTTCTTTATTAATTTTAAGCTGGTTAGCCAAAAATCTACCTGATTTATTACCTTGTTCAAAATTTTCTATCCTAAGTCTTTGAATTAAGAACTGGGTCTGCTTATAAATAATTTGATTTAATTCTATCTTTGCTTTACGGATTTTGCCTAGTCTCTCCTCATCTAGAGAAGCTTCTAATGAATTAATAGTTTCTTCTAATTCCTGAATACGTTTTTTTTTCCATTTTCTTTTTATTTGATGAGAATGAGATTATTTTACCTCTAATCACAGCTTTTCCTGCCTTCCAAAGAATGGATGGTGACGTACCAGGGAGGTCGTTATATTCCAAATATGAGGCCCACTCTTTTTCGAAATATTTAATAAATTCTTTATCCTTAAGTAAGGATATATTAAATCTCCAATTTTTGCTTTGAGGTGTTTCTGTTTTCTTTACTAAAGTTAGAGAAACAGGAGCATGATCGCTAACAGCTATAGGGTGTATCTCAGTGTCTGAAATGTCAGTCAACAGTGAGCTGCTGACTAACAAATAATCCTGTCGAGAATATGAATGGTGGACATTTGAGAAGAAAGTATATTTTTTGTCATTGGGGTGAAGAGATCGCCATGCATCACAAAGTCCATAATCGCTCATGTACTGTTTGACTATATCTATAGATTTCCAGCTGCGCTGAGTCCCTGCTGTGCTGAGCCTGT
This sequence comes from Valencia hispanica, assembly GCA_963556495.2. Classification (NCBI taxonomy): domain Eukaryota; kingdom Metazoa; phylum Chordata; class Actinopteri; order Cyprinodontiformes; family Valenciidae; genus Valencia; species Valencia hispanica. The sequence goes on from OY747706.1 coordinate 1,616,383, forward strand.
CTATTTCTTCATTTAAACCAAAGTTGAGGTCGCCCCCAAGAAGAATTGAGCAATCCATGTGTTCAAGGAGCACCGAGGAGAAGGAATGAAAGAATGAGGGGTCATCAACATTTGGACCATATATACTGACAATACATAACTTTTGGTTATGTATAGATAGTTTTACTATAATAAATCTACCCTCTGGATCTGTAACTGTATCTATTACTGTAAAATTTACATTTTTATTTATTAATATTGCTACTCCCCTTTGTCTAGAGTTATAGCATGCAGAAAACACATTAGGAAACTCAGGGGATTTAAGATCATCTGCAGCTGAGGTAGATTTATGGGTTTCTTGTAATAAGACGACATCTGCCTTCAATCTTTTCAGCTGGTTAAAAATCTTAACTCTTTTCTCTCTGGTGCCAGCTCCATGAATATTCCACGTGACAAACCTTAGAGTAGTCATAGTTTTGAGATAAAAGTTGTAAAGTCCATATCACCATAGAAACAGATAAACACAGGTGTATTATTAGTTTGTGCTTGGGGTTGCCTGATTGAAAATCCAAAAGCCGAGATATAAGAAAGAGAAAAATAGAAGAAAGTTGTGAAGGTGTGAAGGGTGAGGGTGAGAGAGAGAGAGAAAGAAATAGTTATGTTATGAAAAAATTCTGTGTGTGTGTGTGTGAGTGATAAAAGAAGGAAAAATGAGTGACAAAGACATTTGGTGATAGACATGTGAAGATGAGAAAAGAAAAAAGAGCCAGTAACCCAGTGCTTAGACCTGGCCCCGCCCACATTGAGTAATGTAAACAACTTTACAGAGCTGTGCTAACATTAGATTATAGTTGACTGATAAAACAACTCTTATCTGACCAGTGTTACATGACTAATAAAGCCAAGGAGTAAGCTGGGGGTCCCTGACCAGCTGCCCATTAACATACAGTTTATCTACCGCTACTGTAGCTCTGGTGCCTTCACTGATATATTTCTTCCTGATTGGGAACAAAACGCGCCTTCTATCCAGGATTTCCTTCGGATATTGATAATTAACGCTGTAATTCGTTCCCCGCAGCTCTCTGCCCTGACCTCTGACCTGCTCTTTTTGCTTGTAATGCTCGAATTTAGCAACAATAGGTCGCGGCCGGCTGTTGTTGGGCTTCTTACCTCCGAGCCGGTGGACGCGGTGAAAAGTGATGTTTTTTACCGTGTCGCTTGGGAGCTTTAACTGATGTTGGAGAAAATCTCGGACGGTGGATTCAGCGTCGTCCTCAGCCTGTTCTGGGATCCCGGAAAAAACAAGATTGTCCCGCATTCCCCTGGCCTGTATGTCCAAGATAGTTTCTTTCATCCTCTTCCTTTCTCCGGACAGCTGCGTCATCCCCTCGGTGAGTTTCTTTACACTCTCCCTAAGCGTTTGGTTTTCTGCAGCGAGCGATGCTACCTGTTGTTGGCTGAACTCTAGAGATTCCCTTAGAGCTTGAAACTCTTTGTGGAGAACCTCAACCAGGGCCAGACGGGCGTCTAGGCTGGTTAGCTTCAAATCTATTGAGTCCAGGACATCGCTGTAGCTTTTCTCTGGAGAGATGGTGGAGGTGCTGGCCTCAGAACGAGTGCGTTTCTGTGATGGTGTGCTTGTCGGCACAGCAGAGGTGGATTTCTGTGGCTTGCCCATAACAATGTTGTCAAAGCACTCGTCCAAGTAGCTTTCCAGGCTGTGCAAGGTTTCCTGGTCCAGTTTGTTTATGGAGAAATACAAAATAATGGTTATAATTATTAAACGTTTGCTATATTTGGCTCAAATGTTATGGTTTGTTTTTACCCGAGTTTGTTTGTTTGTTTGTTTTACCAGTTTACCACCATATTACTTACGCACAGCTCTCGCGAGATCTCAGCAGCAGCTCATCCGTCTTTTCTGTCCCAGTGATTATCAGGATTATCAGAAAAAAAAAGAGTAGCACTACTTCAATGTATTTTTACTCATGTAAAAGGAAAAAAGTATTTTATAAGGGTTACTTAAACACTGATGAACTGATGATGTTATCAGATAGGGGAACATATATACTTTTATTTGCTAATTCTATTTAAGTTAGATCTAAAGATGAAAACAAAAACACATTTACAAAATAACTTCACGTGAAAAAAAAACGCTTCCAATGAATTTGTTTTCAATATAGAATTTATTAAACTAACACTTACAGTAGGTAATGTTTATGTACATGTTAGAACAGTATAAAGTACTTCCAGTACCACATTAGAACCACAAAGCTTGTGTAGAAACAGAAGAGGTCTCACTTCAGCGTTGATGTAGGTGTGATTCTCCTGAATTTTTGGTTAAAACATGTTTGTTCTTCATTCAGTGAAGTTACACACAGTCAGTGGGTATAGGATCTAGAAATTTTAATAAAGTAAGAGTAGCGATACTCCACAATAATACTGCTCAAGTAAAATAAAAATGTATAGTGTAGGTAAACTACTCCTAAAATATTTTTTCCTAAAAGTTACTCAATTAAATATAACTAGTTACTATACCCACCTCTGGTAGAGAGCAGCAGAAACTCTAGTCATTCACTTTTACAACGTTCAGAGCAACTTTCTGAGTTTTAAGTGTAGTAGAAAAACTGTTTTTGTAAGTTTTCTCCACAAAGAACTCAGTGGAGACACAATGAAATCTTTTACAAGCTGAATTATCAAGGAGTTGTGGTGGAAAATTGTTATGCAATTAGGAATTAAGTGTATATTCTCTGTTTAGTGAATGCATCTAGGGTAAAATGACAAGGTTATTGCTTCAGCTTAATGTTATGAGAAAGATATATGTGTCAGGTCACCAGAGAGACAGACGCTGGGGCAGTAAGATAACAGTCTGGCCTTCGGATGAGCTGCTTTATGCGTTGATATAAGACTCGCATGAAGCAGTTACTCTGGAGGCGGGGCGTGAACGTTGGAGAAGACATCTACAGAGATAAACAATGATTGCTGAATACTGTTTAAGCGGTTAGTTAGAAAGATTGGTTAGGGTGATGCACGAGTAACTCTGTCCCCTCCATGCTCTGGCCAGACATGTTTGAATTAAATACTTAAACGCCTTCTGGGACTCAAGTCTTCTTTATTATGGAAACCCTGAGATACTATTTTTTGCCATTACAGAGTCGTCTGAAAACATGCTAGCGATAGCGCATTACTTCACCAAGCTGCTCTGCATGAAAACTCTGCAGCAGTAGCACGACTTGTGTTCCCTAAACACTGTAGCTGTTTATGTCAAGTCAGATATGTCCTTAGAAATAAAAGATAAAGTTATATACATTTTAGCTGATGTGCTTTTAGAACATTTTGGTGTCTGTTTTTAACTGAGGTAACTGTTGTGGAACGTTCAGGCTGTTCTGCAGAATATCAGGTTGGAACAAGATGTTGCATTCTGGATCGTCATTGGTTGCTGAGTTTAAGTCAGTCAATACGTAGTGATTTTATTGCACTTTAAAACCACAGAGTTTTCAAGCATATTGAAGTTATTGATCTAAGTTCCGGTAACGTTTTGTCAGACTGGATCTCTGTATCAGGAATGAGATCAGTTTAAATGACTCTGATCAGTATTGGTGACAAAGATGTTCTGATTGTGACATCCCCACTATAAACACTTTTTCATGAGCTGATCATTATCATCATTACCAATATGAAACAGTGTGATATGACCCTTCGTCATGTGTGTGTGACTGTGTGTGTGTGTTTGTATCGTGTAAAGTAGTTTGGGCTGGAATGCATGTGTGTGTGTACACATGCTGGCATGCCTGATGGATTTTCATTTTCAGTTCCTGTGTATATGCTCCTTCCACCAGAGCAGTAGATGAGATTGAGTCGTAACCGCTGGTTCTGAAATTGGGCCGGTTCTGCTGGACTCACAGCTCCATTTAAATGCATTAAAGCTGAAAGAAAGTGGCTCATATATCAAGGGTTTTGACGTGTGGCAGAGGAAACAGCCAGCAGCTCTGGGAACGATTGGCGTTTGACACACTTGGATCTCAGGAACATCCATTACCAGCTGCTACATACGTGACACAGCGAACGACGAGGTCGAGCCCCAGATTTACAGTCTGGAAAAGGAACATGGCTTTGGCTAATGTCTTGTTTCATTGTTAACGAGCAACCATCACTCTCTGCTTTTATTTCAATAAAACTGTTGGATGACGGGTGGCAGCTGATGTTTATCCCTTGTCAAGAGCTGAAGACTTTGCATTTGAAATCACTATCTGCTGTCACAGGTGCTGTCAGAAAGAGAGGCCTGGAAGTTGACATGGGTGACAGGCGGTTTAGACGATTCGATGAATTGTCCTGGTGCTAATGGTGATAAAAAGAGGCATGTGCTGCGCTCGCTTCCAGTCACGAACTGGACATGAATAATTCATGCGGGTCGTTTAGGATAGGGGCGGCATAAGCTGGCATGGTATTTACAGTCATATTCAAAAGATCATACATCTTCTTCTAATTGTGGGTTTTCACATTTTTCACATCAGTTTATAAATTGTGTGTTTTAGAAAAAGTTCTTAAGGAGGTTTGAAGTGAAATACTGAAGTGGTTGGTCAGAAATGTCATTTTTCCATTCATTGGTCAGGATTTAGAAACAAGTCAACACGGCTGTGGTTAAAGAGGTGAATGACATCAATCTGATTTTTTCCCTCAGCCACTTAAAGCTGCTAACACATTCGAGCATTCTGTTTTAGTAAACACACCGCGTTATGCTGGCTTGTTTGCAGGTTGGCGTTCAAATAATTTCTCAGCTTGAGTATCTAAGGAGTCCTTCAGAGCTGTGTATTCGGTCCCCTGCTTTACACCCCATAGAAATAATCTAATCTTTAAATGTGTAATTACATTTATGTGCAGATGACACAATGATATATTTTTCCTCTCCATCAGTACTTCAGAAATGTCTTCAGTTTGCCTTTAGCACTGTCACACCTCAGGTAGTCATTTTGAAGTGCATCATATTTAAAAGTGTAATAGCTTAATTTACATGGATCTTAGGTTGTCCTTGCTTCCTGACTTTTCTTATTTATGAATCTCCTTTATTTCCATGTTATTATTTCAATAAAATAAAATATCAAAAAAGATACCAGGTTATTTTTCCTTTCAGCTCCTACAACCCTCATTTTTATGCCTCTATATTTACGCTGCTAATTTTTCCCGCGGATGTGGGACAGCGTCGCCGTTGCCTTGCAACCAACATTCTGGCTAAAACTAACTGCAAAGTTTGAGAAATCAAAACTGTCTAAGAGACAGAGACTTATTTGGTCAAAAAATTTACAATATTGTTGTTATTCAGAAATTGCGATTTGGTGGTCACACTGAAGGTTTTTTTTTATTATTTAGCTCCATGTTTCCACGTGTGGGGGTACGAGGAACTGCTGCACAGTCAGGTTCGGTTCAACACCTTTTGCGCTCGAGTTGATAAGCAAATAATCCCTCTATTGTTCAGAAGAATACAATTCAATTCAAAAATGCCTTATTGATCCCAGTGGGAAAATAAGTGTTGTTGTAGCCCATACTATTTCATTCAGGAAGGATCTCCTGTAGCAGTCTGTGTTGCAGTGAAACTGTTGAAGCCTTTGAATGAAAACACTGCTGTTGTAGGATAGTCCCATGAAGAGGATGCTCAAGGTTGTCTAAAGTAAAAAGAAATAGTCAGCTTTACATTCAGAAAACGTTAACCAGATAGTTTTCCTTAGCAACTGGCTAAACGATGAATAGATTAAAAAGGACTGGGTCTAATTCTAATTATGGAGTTTAAAACAAAGGTTCCATGGATCTCTCCTCTATTTCCTTTAAAAAAAGAGCTAAAGCATCCAGTTTTGTCCTTTTATTTACACCAAAAATTGTAGTTTTTCAGTCATATTTAGGAATGTTAATCAATCGTGACTATCCATTATCTGTACCCGTCCATCCTGTGCAGGGTAGCGGGGGGGCTGGTGCCTATCTCCAGCGGTCACGGGGTGAGAGGCAGGGTACGCCCTGGACAGGTCGCCGGTCCATCACAGGGCAACACAGAGATATACAATCATACATGGACACACTCATACCTAAGGACAATTTAGAGAAACCAATTCACCGAACAGGATCAGAGAATTCACCTACAGCAGGGGTAATCAAATGAAATTTAAAGAGGTCCAGTCCGAGAAAATGTATTGAGGCCAAGGTCTGGAAGATCATAATGTCCTACAATTTAGTGTGATACTATATATTTATGTATCTATGTTTGACATTTATTGTCACAAAGTACTGAACATGAATGTATGATTTCTCAAGTGTGTAATGTTCTATCATTTAGTAAATAAAAGTAGGATAACATGTAAATAAGAAAATAAGACATGGCAGCTGTTCATGTTCACAAGCTAACTTCAGAAAACAATCAATGTTGGAAAAGCTTAATTTTTATATTTTTCTTTTTCAAATGTGGACTAAACTGTCTCAAACATAAGATTGATTGTTCAAAACTTTTATGTTTTGTCTCATAATGCCGTTTCACGTTGCCACTTTTAATAAGTGTCTCATATGTTCAAAAACTGTGGCAAACAGGTTTTGTGCCACCAGTGGGAAGTACAAATAGAAAGGACTCTGTCCATCCGGATTAAATGCTCTATTTTCACTGTCCACTTTGCGTTTTTTACAGCCTGCCATTTTTTTATTTTCTACTTGTATCCGTTTCACTTGCCTGTTTCTCTCCCCTTCTCCGTCTCAACTATCAGTTTTTTCGTTTTCTCTGCCTGTATCACTCCTCACCGCAGGTATTTCTCCTCCTCTCTGCCTGTTTCTCCCTCTCTCCGCCTGTAGCTCTAACTTTCTCCGCCGGTTTTTCTCCTCCTGTCTGCGTGTTTCTCCTTTTCTCCACCTGAATCTTCCCTTCTCTCCGCTGTGGTATTTCTCTTTTTTTCAGATCAAATCAAATCATGCTTTATTTATAAAGCGCTTTTCAAACCACAACAAAGCTTCTCAAAGTGCTTTACAGATTAAAAATGACCCACAATCCCCCCCTTTCCCAAAATAAAAACAATATAAAAAAACATCACCACAGCTATACCCCCCCTTGCACGCACACACATAAAAGCAACAATAGACAAAAGCAAAAGGGAACTGTCCCCGATGTCCACGCAACATTACAGACACAGCCCCACAACATCCAGAGCCTTAAGGAACTCCAGGCAAATCTCATCCACCCCCGGGGCGGGGGATGTATAAGGGGATGTCTCTACAGTTCAAAGTGAGAAAAAGTTACAGTATTTTGTAGCATAAAAGGTTAACAAGCTTACCTGCAGCTCCTTTTCTCTAGCTGTCCCTGACTCGGAGTCAAGCTCTCCTCTCAGCGTTGCTCTTTCCCAATAACGGCTTTTCATATTAACAATTTAAAAAGTACTTGTGACTTTTTTATGAAGCTGGTGTTTTTATCTCAGCTCAACTACCAGCTAATAGGTAAACACATTTAAACACAAAAACATATTCTAACTAATTCTAGCTAATAAACAAGTTGTGATGTTTTCAGCAATGTGAACGCATCATTTCTCTATGGACTGAACTGCGTCCAGAGGCCAGGCCAACAGGACGGCGAGTTTGAGCGGAGGCAGAAATAATCGCCGACAGACCGAAGGAACAACAGGATGGATCTGTGTTTGGATCTGTGTGAGGGAAAGACGGACAAAGGGGAATTATTTGGAATTCAAACTGGAATTTTCCTTTAGGCCAAAATGCAGGATAATTCTTCCCAAGCTGTGCAGCAGAAAACGGAGCCACTGTCTCTAAATCGTTGGCCTTTAACCAGCTACTGCAGAAATCTACTGAACCCTCTTAATGGCTGATCATGTGACCTTACATAAGAATGTTTGTCACTGTGGCATTGATCAGTGCAGAATGAGACAGTCTTAGACATAGTCATGGTATTCCTCATCATTTCTGTTTGATCATAAGAGGTTTCAGATGTTTTAATCCCAAATATTGTTTCGTTGCCCTCTTTTCTCTGTTTATGAAGAAAAACATGATCTGCAATATAAGAGAATCATAATAAAATCTAAAACAAAGGGACGAAAAGCTTGAGGATCAAAACCAAAGAATGGAGGAATGAATGCCTGCAACCTCTAAATGGTGAATAGCGTGGATGTTGTCTTATTCTTTAAAATCTGGCAGCCTCCACATGTAAGGAGAACATAGGAGCTGCTGATCTAACGTTTGGCACAGCAGCTATAATCCATCTTATCATGTTCTTACTCTCTGAGCATTCTTCTTCTACTCTCTGTAGAGAATATCTGAACACCGCCACATTTTCTGCTTTTAATGTTCCGTCAAAGGAACAAAGGAAACGGTTAATATACCTCTGGATGCTGATTTTATGATCGCTGTCCGTTACAGGTGTTCATGCTTGCATCACTTAGTCTTAATTCTGTCCCATAATGGACTGAGTTGTGTTGGGGTGGCGTTACAGCTGCAGCTGAGCCTTGGTCAGCTACGCCTTCATGCAGTACTGCTGGGATATATCTACTACACCGTCAGAGGTGGGTAGAGGAGCCAAAAATTAGACTCAAGTATAAGAACAAATCTTTACTCCAGTAAAAGTAAAAAGTAAAGAAATAATATGCAAAATATTACTCGAGTAGGATTAAAGAAGAAGTTGGTAAAAAGGCTACTTGAGTTCTGAGTAACATCTGGTTTAATATCTTTAAAATTATGTCATCAGACTCACAAACATATAAAGTTATACAAATATAATATATATTATAAATATAAATATATGGCAAAGTTATACAAATAAGTTACAAAATAACACATTTTAAGCAAAAGATAAAATCATATTTTTTCAATATAATACCAATACTTACAGTACATAAGTAATATATAGATTAGGGGTGTGCCGATTCACCATAAATTGATTAATTGCAATGTGAAACGTGCAAAATCGATAGCGATTCAAAAGTGTTCAAAAATCGATTATTTTTCTTATTAATTAAATGAGAAAAACATCAAAGTTCGGCATACCGCACAGACATTTTTAGGGAACGGACCAGCGGAAACATCGTGGCTGCAGCTAGAGTTTCAGCCATTCAGTGCCAAATTTACTAAATATAGCAAGTACTTTACACTTTAGTTGTGAAAGAGGCGTAGCAAGTAAAGGTAACTGAGTAAATGTAAGTAGTACTTCCCACCTCTGTACACGGCCCAACATTGGAAAACCTTTCAGTTGTTTCTTTCAGCACCAACAGGTTGTGGACATCCAACATAATTTTTTCGTAGTCATGGTGAGAAGAAAGTACACCCTCTGCCAGTTCTGCTGTTAGTGTATAGTTATTCTAACATGGGTTGGTTTTGTTTAGAGAGCCTTGCAGAAAAGTTCATGCCTGTTCAACCTTTTCCCGTTGTGTCATCTTTTAGCCGTTAGCTTAACTCGATCTCATTTAGGATTCATGTGATGGACCCAGAAAAGCTTGGTTCATATTTGTGATGTGAGGTGAAAATGAAATGTTTGCTGCTCTGCTCCAGCTCAGTCAGGTCACATGGAGACGATCTGTAAATAGTTGTTTTCAAGTGTTAGATTCTCAATCGGACCTCGAAGGTCCAGCAACGGGAAAAAAATGAAAGTTAACACAGGATGAAAAGATGAGTTCATTTCAGAACGAATTGGTCTTGAGGTTTGTTAGAAGCTTTAAGCAGGGTTCAGGTTTACGTTTCTTTTTATATTTCTGAATAAGAAGGATGAGCTGCAGTATTTATGCGTTTTATATGGACAGGATTTGGCTACATATTTAAAACGAAACAATCAACTATGAGTGCTAACAGTTTCTGTTTTGTTGTTTGAAACAAAAGGTTTGGCCACTTAGATGAAGTGCTTATTGAAAAATCTAAACAACCCACAGTGGATGTGGACTGATCACAGTCCCGTGATAAGATCCTGTCAAGGATTTAACACCCCTCCTACTCGGAGAGTCTCTGTTAGTATCCCAGCCCATTGGGGCAGATGGTGCAGCTGTCTCCTAATCATGGAGATGCCTGCTGCGTCATCTCTTCAGATTTCATTCAGCCAAACTCCCGGAGCCATTTATGTCTCAGCTCTGCCATCTACAAACAGGTCTGCAGGTTCAATTGGTGCTGATACCTGCAGCCATTGTGTGATTTCTCCTTTCATAGCTGCGGATCAATACCAACGGTGTAGTACACAAGCTCTTAAAGTAGTCTGTGTGCTGATTTTGTTTTTCTATGAGCCTCAAGGTTACGTCTTTGTTCAGCAGAGCTACCTGGTAAGGAGGCCCGGTGTCTTACTGTAGAGTCCGGGCGATCGGTTGTTCTCCTGATCACAGACACCAAGGGGAAAACTGCTTCTATGAGACAAGATGAGACTTGATCATGTTGCAGCTGGGTGATTTAACATTAAACCATTGTGTGCATACATGCAGGCTGTTTGGTGGTCTAGTCAGGTTCAGTTTGACCCAGTATTCAGAGCTTCAGCTTAATGCTGCATGCAGAATCATTACAGAAATTGCATTTGTCTCAGTTACGTAAAAATTTAGAAGAAAAGCATGCACCAAGAAGCTGTTTCTGAAACCCGTTCAATTCTTTAAGTAAAGTAGAACCAGTTAGTCTACGTCTTTCACAAACTTCCCATCAACTAGAATCAGTTTTGGACCTGCTGCTCTAAATCTCACAGACTCACAGTTTCCACTATGCAAGATGTTCTTGACTCGTCACCAGCTCTAAGAGTAACACTCTGCACTGCAGGTTTTTCTGTTACTCTTATGCTAATCTAGCTTTGACGCCACACATCTTCTCTGCCAAGCTGTTCTCTATCCAGACATGGCTGTTGCTGTATCTAAAAAAACATGTTTAATGCGTCTTAAGGGAAAGGAGTTGACACTATTCTGACACTTTTTGGATAAAAGGTGTAAAATCAGGATTTAACTTTGCTGCGATGTCACGTTCTAGTTTTATCATATTTCCAAATATTTATGATCTGGAGAAGAAACTTCCATACCTTACATCAGTGGTCCCCAACCTTTTTTTTCGCCACTGACCGGTTTAATATTAGACAATATTTTCACGGACCGGCTTTAAAGTGTGGCGGTTAAATGGTAACAGACGGTATAAAAACGGGGTATTTTTAAAATTATAACAATAGACGTAAATCCAATGTGTATTCGCAGCTTTATGAACAGAGTCCTTCTAACATCGAGCACACAACATAACACGAGTAACGTACACTCAGCCCCCTAACGCTTTCTGGTCGCCATGGTAACATTTAAACATAACACTTACTAATTCAAGACTTACCACAAATCAAATAAAAAGTACATGAAAAATCTAACCACAACGCTGAATCAGTGAGCGCCCTGGGCCTTTTCCCCTTTCCAAAGAAACGGTCGAGAGAAATTTGTTTTTTATCCATCTTGCTAGCTTGGGGGATTAATGTTAGCGTTAACTATCATGTGACCAATACACGCCTCTTGACGTGTCAAGACTGAGCTATGTAACGGGGATATCCGGTAATTTTTCAAAATAAAACAGCGGTCACACTCAGAGAATAAATAAAACGGAAATACTGGAAGTTATTTATTCTTTCTGTGCGGCCCGCGGCCCGGTACCACATGACCCACGGCCTGGTACCGGTCCGTGGCCCGGGGGTTGGGACCCCTGCCTTACATCATGAGTCCCTCCAAGTTGTCAAATATGCGCCAAACAAGTCATAAAGTCAGACAGAGTTTGTGTTTTGGTACCACTTCAGTCATGATGCCGAGGTAAGTAAATCTTCATCAGTGTAGGCAGAGTGTCTGCATAGTGTGGCATGAGATTAAATAACGTTATCAGGTTATCACTGTCACGTTTGCCCTTCACTTGTATTGATTCCCTTGGTGCATATGTGCAATCAATGTGTACGCTATATCAGATCTTTGTCATGTGCTGCTTATTTTTTTTTTTTTTTACTGTTTTTATTAATTCTGTAGCAGCCTGACTTAGCTTATCTCCCTGAGCAATTACAATGCAAGGCAGATAAACAATAGTGTGATAGTGTTATTACTGTTATTACTGTATTATTTTAAGAAGAGAACTCTGTGGAAAGGGAGGCCAGTTTAAATTCCTCCTTATTGATTGGTGTTAGGTGATCATTGTTTTGTGCACTTAAGCCTATTTGTCGTTCAATATTTGTGGAATTCAAAATTATATTTTTTTTCATAAAGCATATCTCTATCCATCCATTTTCTGTACCCCTCATTCTTATGCAGGGTTGGGGGGAGTGGGGGGAGGCTGGTGCCTATCTCCAGCTGTCACGGGGCGAGATACGGGGTTAACCCTGGAGAGGTCGCCAGTCCATCGCAGGGCCATAGAGCATATCTAAAATATTCAAAAGAAAATGCAGTTTAGGAAGCTGACACACATCAGTGCAATGCTACTTGACTCACTACAGGCTGATGTTTACAAAGGAGCCAATCCTGGAGCGCCATTTTCTTTTCTTGGCACTGATTGGCTGAACCCCCAATACCGGAAATGAGAACTTCTGTAGATGTTAGCTTCTGCGGTAGTGCTAAGACAGTTTTCACAGTGTGTATTAATGCATATCAAGACATATTTGGTTTTTGAACTATCAAAACAGGCAGTTATGAACCTTCTTAGCTTTAGGATTTTAGCTATTGGAGGGTGGCTCCGGTTGGTGCTGTCACAATAAACAATATATCAGGTAATCGTATGATAAATTTCAATGAGCTCAATAATTTTTCCAGCAACAATAATTTCCATTTCCTTGCTTGTTTATTTTCCTCTCGCGTCTCCCTCTTTCTGCCAAACAGCCACATGCTCCATATATCTGTAGTGGCAGAATAAAATGGGATGTCTTGTTTTATTCAAAGTATTTCTGTTGTTAGTTTGGGATTTTTATTTTCCAAAACTCCTACCTCCTTTGAAGGGGAATTTTGTTAACAGAGGTCATCCATTTTTTAAAAATTGTTTTGGTTGTTTTCGATAATTTATATTGGATATTGAGAATATCGTCCAGTTGCTATGGTAATTGTTATTAAGAAATGAAAGTTTATTGATCGTTCACATGCATTCCAATTATATTAGTTGAAAATAGTCTCAAAACGACAATATTAATGTTTATGGCAAAATTTTCTGAGGCAATTTAAATCTGTTATGGTGACAGGCCTACCTGCGGTCCCTAACCTCTGCGTATATCGGGGCTCCACTTTATTGGGACTTTTGTGGATCAACACAAAGTCCTGCATAATTGTTGAGAGGAAGAAAAAAAATACATTGTTTTAAAAAAAAATTCTCATGAGGTGGGAAAATTAACAGCGCATTGCTGTGAACACGCTGTTGTGCCACAGATTGGTAGATTTTGGCTATGAATAATTATTAATAATTCCTTAGGGCAATTATTAATCAGATTAATAATTTTATGCAAAAATTACCACGTTTACGGCACCACCTGGATTTCAGGAATATCAATAGCCAACTTGTTCAGTCTCAGTTTATGTTTATGATTACCTCCTTGATAAGGCTGAGATAATTAAACAATAGATGAAGGAATGAGTTCTTGGCGTTCCTGAACAGCAAGTTACTAAACATGTAGGTGAAATAACAACAATGGTTTTCCAAAATACAAGAGTTTATTACAAAAAGAATTCACTTTCAGTTAACATAGTTTAATCAACAAACTCACCAAACTAGTAACACACAACTAAACTACTAAGAAAAGAATAACGATAATTAAACTCACACTCAGAAGTAAAACACTAAAAGTGATAAAAATGCAGAGAAATAGAAACAACAATAAATTGATAATGATCTCACAGTTCAGAATGAGTATGTTTGCTCAAAAACCAAGGCTTGTATTGAACAGTGTTGGGAATAAAGCTAAGTTAGTTTTAAACTAATTGCGATTAGTTCAAGACTAATCAGCACTTTCTGGTTTGTTTTCAAACCACCAATTCACAATGCAAAGCAGAAGTGAAGAAAAACATTGTTTGGAAGAAGCAATGTTTAATTTAATATTTAGACTTTATGTTGACGTTAACGGCTGTACCAATTATGTCGATCTAATTTAGTACTTTGACTTACCAAGAAGGCGGTCTCAAAGATGACTTAAAAGATTAGTTTAGTGTTTAAACTATCTGTTTTAAAGTCGATCTCTATTTTGAATAGCATTAACGGCAGTCTTTATTGTTCATGAATAAAAAGGCTGTCAATGGCCCACGTGGTTCACTAGAGCATGTAGCTTACAGCTAACTCACGTGGTGCTGCTTAAAGTCGCTCTGGATCATTTATTAAACATCAAACCAAGGAAAACTGTCGGATTGAGTAACTCAGGTTGCAGGATATAAAACGACTTTCCATCAGAAACCTCTAGAATCACAGTTTAAACCTCCAGGCCGACCGGCCTGTTTGTAGCCAAACAATAAATGAAATCTTACACAAAGTAACAAATCACAGAGAAAATAAACAACCCTTAAATCTTGTTTAAACTAACCTAATCTCGCCTCTGCCCAGACAGACCTTATTGAACGGTTAAAGTTCTCCAAGTCGCTCCGTGGATGATGGGCGAAGCTAACACAACGTTAGCCAGCAGGCTAACCACAGCTACGGTCGGTTAGCAGCGGTAGGCCGTAGGGCTGTTGTAGCGTAGCAGCCATGGAGCTGGAACATCGTTGTCCTCTCCCGCTTGCTTACACAGCGATCAGCTCTACCCTCTTTCTCTGAAAGTACCTTAGTCCGCAGCTTCCAGCACAGCGTTCGTCTTACATAAGCTCCGTCGGCGGTGGATGTAACGGCTGTAGTCTGTTCTCGGCTCTGCGGCAACAGTAGCTGGTTAGCAGCTCGCTTCCTCACGGTAGCATCTGAAATTCAGAGTTTCTGTAGGGCTCAGGGCAGAACAGTGGGGTTTGTCTCAAGACACTGGGTTTGCGATTCACCTGATTGATCAACAGTCTTGTTGTCCTTGAAGTGGGATCCTCCCAGAGCTCGCGTCTTTTCCATCGCCAGCGAAGGAAACATGGATCTCTCCTGGCGCCGTTTGGCTGAACGCCAGAACTGGAGAGGGCGTGAAAATCTGTGGCGGTGCCTTATATAACCTCTGGTCCTCTTCTTCTCCTGTCGCAGCAAGAATGTGGGTTAGCGCCACCCAATGGCTGTGTGTCCCCAACAACGCCAAGCCCTGTGAAAAACGGTGGCGGCAGCATCATGATAGGGGATGATGTTAGAGGCTGCAAATGATTATGGGGATTAGACTATACATGCAGCCAGAGCTATGATGGAGAAATAATGGCCAAAGCATATTCATGTGTTACACCTAAATCCAGCCTGTTTTTGTATTTTGCAAAGAAGAAGAAGACGAATTGGAAAAGCATGTTGATGTTCAGAGCTGCTCGAGAAAAAACAGTTTAAATTCCTCCGTATTCTACAAATCATCCAGTCAGGGGGCTAAATTCAGACGCACACCACATTTATCAGACTTTTCTCCATGCATCACTCTGCTTTAACTTTTACACTTTTACAGTGCATGTACTCTGTGTTGGTCTAAAAACAGTAAAATATGTTGACTTATGTTAAAATAGTGAAAAGGTTCACAGAGGGCTCCTAGTGTCTAAATATCCTGTCAAGGCTCACTGATGTTGGCTCCTCAACCTCAGCTTAGTTATTATATGTTGAAGATTAAAGATGAATTTATTAGTAAGGAGACAATCTGGCACTAATGGAACCTCTTTGGTTCTGTAGAGTAATGGGGCCGGTGTCTACTGTACGCAGCCCTGTGGGAACCTTATCTGCTTTCTGTAGGAGAAACTGAAGCCAACGTCTGCTCTGGAAAGTTTATGACAGGACTCTGATACAGTAATGTCCATAAGAGAGGTCAAGCAATCGTGGATATTACCTCATTTGTTAAGTGGATTAGCTGCTTACTGTCTGAAGGCAGACAAGGTTAAAACATCTCTGGATCTGAACATTTATAATGTCAATGTTTTGCATTAGGAGAAGCAGGATCATGTGGGGCTGGTTGGCAGGGAGAGAAACGAAGCGAACTGGAGGATCTATCATGCAGACCTGGCCGTCTGTCTGTTGGCACTGCACCGCTGCCTCGCTAACAAACTCTTGCTTTCACAACCCACTTGTTGAGTCACGCGCGTCTGGGTGGGAGCTGCTTACTATCCCCGCTCGTATGGGTGTTGCTTCGTCATCCCGCATGAAGGGCAGAGCGCTGCAAGGTGGGATCAATCATTCTCCTGGACAGTCTGACAGTGTAAACCTTTGATAAAGAGTGTCGTTCACGGCGAAGCCCCCGTCAAGGACTTATTAAAGGCCTGACGCAGAGTGATTAATGATAAGACTGGCACCGCCAGGCTGGGTCTCTGCAGGGCTTAGGAATAAAGGATGGGGGGCTGAAGCTGGAGCACAGTTCTATAACGAAGACGGCAAAATCACCATCACTCACATGACAAACAGTCTGCAACGAAGAGCAATTTACAAAAAGTCGTTTTACAGAAAAAATATGTCCGCAGAAAAACATCCGTGGGTTCAGTTCTTCAGCATGTAACCAAGGCTCTGCTAATGGCGGGACTCACTGACCTCCACCCTCATATGAGAGACTTACATCTGTGAATTTAAACCACGCCAACCTCCAAGCTGATGGTTTGGTTTCCCTGAAATCCATTTGGTCTTTTTTATGATTCAGGATGAATTATTGAGGAGAGTTCAGCGAGAGGCGTCTCAGTCAGCACAATAGGGCAGAGTGGCCTTCCTGTAACTCCTTCAAACTTCACAGAAAGTAAAGACTGCTCCCCGCCTCATGCTCAGCCGGTGGTTCACTGAGGAGCAGCCAGCCAGTCAGCCAGAAAGAAAGAAATGGACCTGCACTCTGCTGCTGTGCACTTAGAGGAAGAAACCTGCATCATCTGGAGCTCCAGAGATCATAGATGAAAAAACCAACAGGATAACGAGACGATGGCTTTCTCCCTGTGCCTAGCAAAACGATTAAAAAACCCATAAATCTTTCCATAGTTTGTTGCATTATAACCCAAACTGAAATGTTTTTTTTATTGGAATTTGATATTTCTATTATTATAATTTTGTAAAGATGGTTACGATATTGAAATTAAATAAAAATAAAACTGATTTTCCCAAATAGAAAAACTGAATATATATAAAAACATGTAAAGAAAGCAGCTTCAGCTCAGCCGGACTGGATGGAGAGCTCCGGGTTCCGAACTGTGGCTGAGTGTCGCTATATCTTTTTACCAGAATGCATAAAACATGATATGGGCAACTATAAGACAGGTTTGTCTGAAAAGCCTGCAGAAAGAAAATCCAAACATTTTTTCTCCTTTAGATTTGTGAAAATAAGTCAGAGACAAATGTTTTTGCTATTTTGTTCTTGAAAGAATCCTTCATCTCTGGAGATCCTGTTTTCCTCTCCAACGCCTCATTGTTTATAATTTTGCCGGAAGTTCCTGCCAGACATGGAAGTCACCTGCGAGCAAAACAAAATGAGCTGTTTTATGACTTATTGATGAAGCAGGAGTTGCATGAAGCTCCACTCTCCACTGATCTTCATAATAGAAGATGTGGATCCAGTCGCTGTGAGGGCCTTAGATATGTCTGCTATGTTTTTTTCACAGTTTCATGTACAAAACGTTTTAATTTTTCTAGTTTCTTTAGGTCTGTGGTTGAATCTTAAAACAAAAATATTTTTTTAAATGTAATCAAGAAAACAAGAAATGTCTAATTAGTTCCTATTTTCTCCAAAATAAAAAATGGCAGAAGAATTGTTGTAAAACAGCAGAATTAACGAAGAAAAGTCAGAAAAGTTCCTTATTAATATTGTTGTCACATAATTAAACATTCGACTTCAATCATTACAGCAACAAGTCCCTCATGATGGAGTTGCATATTTAGTTTTTTTAATTTATTTATTTCATAAATTAATGAAATGTTCTACAGTTAATGACTTGAAAATAAATACTGAAACTTTATGCATGTTTTAAAAATATGAATTAGTTTTAATGAATGATTTCCACTATTTATTAATTATACATTATTGAAACAATTAATTATGTGGATACATTTTCCATAGTATCTAAAGTGTGACTATATAAATATTTCTTTCTTGAATCGTGAAACTTTGTTTCCTGCTATCAAACCTCTAAAAGCCTCATGAAGAATCAGGCCTTGTCCACACGTAGCCGGGTATCTCTCACAACACGAAGATATTTTTCTACGATTTTCCCCGTCAGCCACACAAAAACAAAGATTTACAGCATCAAAAATAATTCTTTCTAAAAACTCCTACTAAAGTGAAGGTTTGCGAATTCTTCGTTTAAGGCGTTTGTTTGTGGACAGACATAATCAGAGTTTTAGGTTTCGGAACGTCGCTGTCCTCGACAAAGATGCTCCAACATCACGTTTCCACTCAGAAACAACATGGACGCCGTCAGAGATGTGTTGGCATTATCCATTATCCAATCGCTTTTTGCTTGGTTGTTTTTACAAGCTCGATTACTCCTCTATAGGTACGTTTCCACTATCGGAACTTCAGGGTAATTTGACCGGACCTTCCCGATATGTGCACGTCTCCACTACATCGGGCCAACAGGACCGTTTTTGGGCCATTTCAGGAAGCAGCAGAGTACCTGTATGGGGGGGTATGTACTCGGAATGGCTCAATGGAGTTGCTCTGCGGGAGCTGTGGTTTCATTGCGCTGATTGTTTGTAATTCAAAAGGAAAGGAGTAGACGTCGCCAAACAACCAGCTTGTAAATATAAGAAGAGTTGCTGACGAAGCAGTTTATAACAACAGCAAACAGAAACCCAGCAACAAGCCTGATGTCTTGTTATTTCTTCTGCTCTGGACGCCTTTTTGCGTTGATCAGTGACGCTACTGACTGCTGAAACAGCTGTGATATGCCGATGTCTTTAGCTGAGTCCTTAAAGGGCCCATTGTGTGTAGAGACACGGCGGCTGAGAGGAGCGGGCCGACAGATTACCTGGTTAGATGGTTAGATTACCCTGAAGTTCCGAAGTTAGAAAGTTATTTTGAGTGGATAGGATTTGGGGAACTACTTACTACCTTCAGGTTTGGCATGGCTATGAATGTCCTTAACAATGCACTGATGCGGTTAGATGTTGTTTATGGTTTCTTTTCTAAACGAGGTGGGGAGGATATTTGGTTTTACATGGCCTCAGAGGTTGTGAAGTCAGGATGCGCTGTCTGATAATGACTTGGATCAGTAGATCAGAGGATCCACTGATGTGTTTCTGTAAGACTTTAAGTGAATCGTGTTCCAGGATCGTCTGATGCTGTTGAAGTTTATAGAGATGATACTGATTTACTCACCTCTGCATGCTGAACGCTTGGAGAGGCTGACATGGCAGCAAACTTGGCCTTATCTTTTTAATTATTATCAGAGCATTTGTTTCTGCTCGGTTGTAAATGGTTAATGTTCAGCTCCAGATGCTCAGACCATCATTAGGCAGCAACAGGGCAGAAAGCAGAAAGTAATCTCTCTGGTCCTGATGCGGTAGCATGCTGTAAATCTGACGTCCCTCATCTTACAGTCAGCATCCTGTCAGCAGCAGCAGCAGCAGCTTTCCAGAGGCTAAACAGTGATATAGATTTTGTTTCACTCTCCCTGCTTAGAAATGAAAGATATTCAGCTTTGAAAATATTTGTTCCTTACTGTCTGGATATGGGTGGTTACAAAGATGGAAACTTTTCTCTGTTTCTGCTTCATCTTATTTCTCTTTGATTGTGTACAAGACGGCTTTGATAGATCTGATCAATACCTCATATGTTCCCAGAGAGCTTTAAACTCTCAGCCCAAAGCCTTGTTGGAAGAAGGCGACTAAAAAAAAGAAGTTATTTTCTCTTAAGTTTGCCGGAGTTGCTGCTCATTCTGAGTACCTGAGCAAGCCTGAAGCTGATTGACCAACAGCTTTGTAGGGGTGTGTGTGTGTGTGTGTGTTACTATGGCTGAATGCTCAGATGCTGTGATGCAGAAAGGCAGAAAATTTGCAACAGCACAGTGAGCTCTCAGATTCTGGGGTTTTCTCTTGCGCTCTGTTCTGCAGCTCTGGGTTTGTCGTTATTGACTACAATGTTCTGAGAGGACTTGGGACTGAAAGTTGTGTGTTTTGTTGAGGTTGTATGAGTGCGCTGCCTGTGAATTTCTCTCTATTTGCCCCGCTACCTGGAGTTGCAGACAGAAGTGATGGAACCAAATCGATCGGAGCCGTATCGGATGTCCTTCTGTGGCAGACTGCTCCGAGGCATCGGAGGCAGGAGGAGGGATGGCTGCTCAGACTGAAGGGTTGTCCTCTCAGAAGGAAGAGGATCAGCTAACATAGTTTTGGTCTTTTTAACCTAATTCATTGAACAAAAACAGATCATTAGTTTGCAGCATAAAGCCATCAGCCTTGTGAGCTCTTAAAGGTCAGAAAAATACCTAGTCAAAAGTATAATTTATTTTTCAATCAATCAATCAATCAATCAATCAATCAATCAATCAAACATTATTTATAAAGCACTTTTCATACAAAAATTGCAACTCAAAGTTCTTTTAGATTAAGCACATTTTAAAATATTTAGTACTTTAGTCGCCCACAGTTTCACTTATAAACCTTTTATTATTATTGCTACCTTTGTGGACCTACAGTACATTGGTTCTAGGTTATTACACAGTGCTCCCTGAGTTTGTGAAAATTCATAAATAATAAAGGCAGCTATGTTTAAGGATGTACATAGTGAAAATTATATTGTGTTATTTTATATGCTGCCATTGGGCTCTCTCGTGTACTTTTGAATTCTCTCTAGTTCTCAGCTTTAGTAAGAGAACTGCAGCGTTTCATCCTTTAGGGATTCAGATCTTCAGCTTCTACAGGAAATGTGCTGCTCAGTTTTCTTCGCTCTAATGTTTGATTCTCATCATCGTCGTTTTTCTGATGCATCATGACTGTTTAGTTTTGCTTTTATGTTCATTATTTCTGTTAATATAAGCCCTGTTTAGTTAGTTGGTAAATTGTTTATTTAATTCAATTAGGTATGTTTTGATGATTCATATGTGACCCAGATTTAATATGTTGTTGAGAAGTGGAGGGGGCGGAGTCTAAAGACTTGCAATAGATAATAGAACATTTTCAGTGTCTTCGCCTAATAAGTACTTTGTTATCCACTGATATTCAATTACCCTTGCAGGGAATATATCTGCACATTCTCACCTCTTTGTATTGGATATTGGTTACCTTGTTTTGAAATGCTTATAGCAATCTTGTTAATCAACACAGGCATTATTACATTAATTGGGGTTGATTAAGTGGTTAATTATTTGATGGCACACCAGTGAAACACAGCCCATTAAGAGGGTGGAGTTGATGTTGGAGCTTGCAGATGCAAATGGAGACATAAAGAAATTAGAATAAATGAGTTTGTTTGTTAGACTGAGAGGAAAAACCAAGGGCAGCCAAGCTTTAAATTCAATTGAGCTGCGGCTGTCAATGGCAGAGCGAGGGGCCATCTCTTCCAGCGTCTCTGTATGGGATCTCTGTCAGCGCTGAACATGATAAATAGGATCCTGAGAGATTAAAGAGGGCTAACACAACAAATCAAGAAACAGTAAGTGAAAAAGTTTTGAAAGGATGGAAATTAAAGAGGCTGTCGGTTAATGTGCAGTGGTTTGTTTTTCTGGAACGTCCTTTTAGTTTCTTGAAAATAAAACAAAATAAAGAAACTTGTAAAATGTCCCGCTTGTCATATCTTCTACGATATTTTTTATTTTTCTTCAAACTGGATTCAGAACAACAAACCAATCAGCCAGTAAGTGTTTGTTAAAGCCAGCAGTGAACATGTAGATGTCCTGAGGCAATACCTGGTGGTGATGACATCTGAGCAAATCCTGCAATATTAATCAAGAACAAAGTAGAGGAGATGAAGCATAATTGGAAGACGAAGGTCATGTGTTTTTATGACAATGCCATGATTGGTCCTGGTCCGCGATTCAATTCAATTCAGTTTATTTATATAGCGCCGATTCACAACAGATGTCATCTCAAGGCTCTTAACAAGAAGTCATTTCAATACAACAATTTATACAAACATTCCAATCAGTTAAAAAGTTTCCTATTTAAGGAATCCCAGCAGATTGCGTCAGTCATTGGCGTGAGGTTGGGCCCCGTTGATGCAGACTTTCCAACCACAGCAATCCTTCCGCAATCCCTCATACTGATCAAGCATGTAGCGACGGTGGAGAGGAAAAACTCCCCTTTAACAGGAAGAAATCTCCAACAGAACCAGAACCAAAACCAGGCTCAGTAGGAGCGGCCATCTGCCACGACCGTCTGGGGGTTTGAGAAGACAGAGCAGAAACACAGAAGGAACAGAAGATCTGATATAAGAGAACTTTCTATGTTACAGAAAGTAAAAGTTGATAACAGGACACAGTGGATGTTCAGTTACTGGGAGGATCATCCCAGTCGATGCCCCCCGTCCAACAGGGCATTGCAGCCAAGCAGGATACCAGACCAGGTATATCTTCTATGGAGAGAAAAACACTGAGAGAAAACAAAGTTAACAGTCGAAATAGCAGAATGTACTGTAATACAACTGGAGAGTCGTAGGAGAAAAGGAGGTAGCAGAGTAAAGAAAATTGGTCAGTCTGTCCTCCAGCAGTCTAAGCCTATAGCAGCATAACTACAGAGATAGCTCAGGATGACCTTAGCCACTCTAACTATAAGCTTTATCAAAAAGGAAAGTTTTAAGCCTGGCCTTAAAAGTAAACAGAGTGTCTGCCTCACGGACTAAAGCTGGGAGCTGGTTCCACAGGAGAGGAGCCTGATAACTAAAAGATCTGCCTCCCATTCTACTTTTAGAAATCCTAGGAACTACAAGTAAACCTGCAGTCTGAGAGCGAAGTGCTCTGTTGGGAACATATGAAACAATTAGATCTCTGATGTATGATGGAGCTTGATTATTAAGGGCTTTGTATTTAAGAAGGAGGATCTTAAATTCTATTCTGGATTTAACAGGGAGCCAATGAAGCGAAGCTAAAACAGGAGAAATGTGATCTCTCTTTTTAATATTCATCAGAACTCTTGCTGCCGCATTTTGGATCAACTGAAGGCTTTTAATGGCATTTGTGGACTTCCTGATAGTAAAGAATTACAGTAGTCCAGCCTTGAGGTAACAAATGCATGGACTCGTTTCTCAGCATCACTCCTGGACAGGATGTTTCTAATTTTAGCAATATTCCGGAGGTGAAAGAAAGAAATCCTAGAAACCTGTTTAATATGGGATTTAAATGTTAAGTCTTGGTCAAAAATAACGCAGAGGTTCTTTACGTTATTACTGGGGGCCAATTTAATGCCATCCAGATGAAGTGATTGACTAAATCAGTTTCTGTTTTAGAACTTCTGGTCCAAAGACAGCAACTTCTGTCTTGTCAGAATTTAAAAGCAAAAAGTTTAGGGTCATCCATGTTTTTATGTCTTCCAGACATGCCTGTAATCTACCTAACTGACTGGGTTCATCAGGATTTATGGATAAATATAGTTGGGTATCATCTGCATAGCTGTGGAAATTTATCCCATGCTGTCTAATGATTCTACCAATTGGGAACATATATATGGTGAAAAGAATTGGTCAGAGCACAGAACCCTGTGGAACTCCACAAGTAACCCTTGAGAGTGAAGAAGATTTATCATTTAAATGAACAAACTGGAATCTATCAGACAAATATGATTTAAACCAGCCTAGTGCTGTTCCTTTGATCCCTGCAACATGTTCAAGCCTTTCTAAGAGAATATTATGATCGACTGTGTCATAAGCAGCACTGAGATCTAACAAAACCAGAACAGACACAAGTCCATTATCTGAGGACATGAGAATATCATTAGTAACCTTCACCAGTGCTGTTTCAGTGCTATGATGAGCTCTAAAACCTGACTGAAACTCTTCAAACAGCTCGTTACTGTTTAGATGCTCACAGACTTGATTAGCAACAATTTTCTCAAGGATTTTGGATAAGAAAGGAAGGTTAGATATAGGTCTGTAATTCACTAAGTCATCTTGATCAAGGGAAGGTTTCTTGAGTAAAGGTTTAATTACAGCTATTTTAAATTCCTGTGGTACGTATCCGTTTACTAAGGATAGATTCATCATATCCAAAATGGGGCCAGGAACCAAATGGAACACTTCTTTAAATAATTTGGTTGGGATTGGGTCCAACATACAAGTTGAAGGTTTAGATGAGGCTAATATATTTGATAATTCCAGAAGCTCCACTGAATCAAAACAGCCTAAGCACAAATGAGGTTCTACAGTTCTTTCCGATACTGCCTCATTTACTGAGGAAGAAGTAATCATGTTTGGGAGGATGCCAATGATTTTAATTTTAATAGAATTAATTTTATTTATGAAGAATCCCATAAAATCATCACTGCTAAGAGCTGGGGGAATAGTTGGCTCAACAGAGCTATGACTCTGTGTAAGTTTGGCAACTGTACTAAAAAGAAACCTAGGATTGTTTTTATATGCCTCTATTAATGATGATACATATGCAGTTCTAGCTTGTCGAAGGGTCTTTTTATACAGCAGTAGACTGTTATTCCAGGTTCAATAGGAATCCTCTAGGTGTGTAGAGTGCCATTTTCTCTCCAACTTCCTAGTATTCTGCTTACTCTGCGTTGAACCAAGGAGTCAGCCTCCTATGGCTAGCCACTTTCTTTTTTAAGGGGGCTACACTATCTAATGCCAAACGCAATGAGGAAGTAATGCTGTGAACCAGACCATCAATTTCTGAAGGGTTAGAGATAGAATTGCTGCCATCCACTGTGTTACTCTGAGACACTGAGGAAAGTAAGAATGGAACAGATTCTTTAAAAATAGTTGTAGCATTGTCTGATAAAGCTCTACTATAATGACATTTTCTTTCAGATTTAAGATGGTCAGTTAAAGTAAATTCAAAAGTTATTAAGAAGTGGTCAGACAGGACCGGGTTATATGGGTGGACTGTTATTTCCTCACACTCAATACCGTATGTCTGTACAAGGTCCAAAGTGTGTTTTCCCGAGTGGGTCGATCCCTGTACTTTTTGAGTAAAGCCAATTGAGTCTAAAATAGCACTAAAGGCTGCATTTAGGCTATCACTTTCAGTATCTACATGAATATTGAAGTCCCCCACTATGATGATCCTATCAGTATTTAATACTAAATCAGATAAAAAATTTGAGATCTGATCCAAGAATTGAGAGTAAGGGCCTGGTGGACGATACAAAACCACAAAAAAAATGGTCTTAATGTTTAGCAACTTGTATGAGGAAAATTTAGGGTTAGATGTTCAAAAGAACTGTAGCTATCAATTGGTCTGGGACTAATTAGTTGGTTGCAACTCCTCCCCCTCGCCCAGTATTTCTAGGAATGTGAAAATTTAAATGACTGGAAGGAGTTGATTCATTTATACTGACATAATCCTCCTGCTGCAACCAGGTTTCTGTGAGACAAAGCAAATCAATGTGATTATCACCAATCAAGTCATTTACTAACAAAGTCTTTGAGGAGAGAGATCTTATGTTTAATAAACCACATTTAATAGATTTCTTTTTCTGTTCAGTCAAAGTTGTATTTATTTTTATGAGATTTCCATGATTTGCTTTTGTTGGCTTAACTTTTAATCCATTTAATTTTGGCCGTGGGCAAGACACTGTTTCTATAGGGTAATGGGTGGGTAACAGTACAGAAGCAGCAGAGAGGTGGGTTAAACTACGACTCTGCTTCCTGGTCTGGACCCTGGGTTGTCAGTGTTTTGGAGGACTAATAAATTAGGCCATATTCCTAGAAAGAAGAGCTGCTCCATCCAAAGTGGGATGGATGCCGTCTCTCCGGATCAGACCAGGTTTTCCCCAAAAAGTTCTCCAGTTATCAATGTAGCCCACATCGTTTGCAGGACACCACCCAGACAACCATTGATGGAATGACAGCATGCGTAAGCAAACTTACACACCGAAGCAACACTAATTTTAATGACCTCCGATTGGCGTAACCGGGTGTCATTACCTTCAGCGTGAATAACAATCTTACTGTATTTACGCTTATCTTTAGCCAGCAGTTTCAGGTAGGATTTGATGTCGCCCGTTCTGGCCCCTGGCAAACATTTGACTATGGTCAATGGTGTCTCTAATGCCACGTTTCTGACTATGGAGCTGCCAATTACCAGGGTCGGCTTCTCAGCGGGTGTGTCGCTGAGCGGGGAAAATCTGTTAGAAACGCATGCCGGTTGGTGGTGGCCCGTGGGCTGGGTCCTAGAAGTAGGCTTCCTACGTACCATCAGCCAGCCGGCCTGGGGTCCTGGCTGCGCGGGCTCTACCGGAGGACAGCTAGGGGGTTCTATCCTTGTTGGCTCCGTGCTGGCTAATGGGCTTCGGCTATCTGCTGGTTTTTCAACAGCGCGGAGCCGTGTTTCTAATTCTGATACCCTCGCACGCTAAGCTAACTGAGCTAGCGAGACCTTACCACCCCAAGAAAAGCTGTGTGAAACACAAGGAGTTCCCAAAACGTAAAGTACACCACCACAAAACGTGTGTTTTAGTGTGCTTGTGTGTTAAAATAACTTAGAGAGGCCTCAGCACAGAGAAAACAAGATCAATTCAAGAGAGTCTGAACAACAGCTCCACGGAGCACAACAGTGACAACAGGAAATGACGCAATATGGCTTACCCCGTCACAGAGTACCAACCAGAACGAATACACTGATACGTTATTATCACACTGATCCTCTCTGTAGTCTTCATGGACAGTATATCCAGGTGTAGATGGGAATGTCTGGATAAAAATCGATTTATCGGCCCTTATCGGTTCTGATCACCACCTATAGTCGAGAGATACAGTATGAACCATGACCAAAAGAACTAGATCCTGGCTTTAGTTGCTGAAATTAGCTTCCTTTGTGGGACGGTTGAGGATCACACTGCAGCTAAAGGCGCATCCAATCAGACTTGTTTTCCCAAACGCAACCCAAATGTAATTTCTTCTCTCAATGTCCTTCTTTCTCTAATTAATTTGACAAAATTATGTCGGTTCTGATGTGTGGTCATTGCCAAACTGCTGCACAAACACTAACATCCTTAGCCGCCATTTTTACTTCCATCAACAGAGCGCTGTGTGTGACGTCTTTTCTTCTTCTGCGCACGCCGACTGATTTAGTGAACTGTTCACACTGAGCGTGTTTGCTGTCACATTTCAGCTATAGGGAGCCTAAGGCTCCTCCCCTTCCTGTCGGCCCATGGGTTCCCTGGCCAAAAAAAAAGTCAATGGAAGTCAATGGCGCGATAAAAGTTATTTTCTGATCCGCTTTGTCTTACGTTCTGAATCACACATATGATCGACTGTTTGTCAAGTGATTTGGGATTGTAAAAAAATTCGCAATAAAAATGTTTACAAATCAGAAGTCGTTATACATGACATCACAGAGCTAACGCTAGCTAGCATTAGCTAGAACTTAGAATCCTCAGTGAGACCTTGTGGAGCTTCATGCTGGCTCTCAGTCTACCGACTATTTCTCCCCCAGCATAACTGCTACTTTCCACATTTATGGTGGTTTTCTCCACGTTTAATGCTCCTTCCTTCGTCCTGGAGAAAGGAGGCGGAGCCAGCTAATCTCACCACCATTTTTCTCCTTCTTCTTCAGTTGTAGTCCAATAAGTGTTTTTACACAAAACCTAAAGTAACTTTTTCCGCCAGTCGAAAATTAGCGTTTTCTCTGCATCAAAATGTTTTTAAAATTCACGGATATCATCTGTTCAATCCATGTAACATTTCAAACGGGATCAGAAAATAACTTTTATCGCTCCATTGACTCTCATTCTTTTTTTTGGCAGTTGAGGACCCATGGATAGGAAGTAGAAAGGCAGGGCTTAGGCTCCCCATAGTGGGAACAACCACACAGAAAAGAATTTGACTAATTAAAAAAAAAGATGGATGGATGGACGGATGGATTAAAAGATGGATGGATAGATGGATGGATGGATGGATGGATGGATGGATGGATGGACAGATGATGGATGAAGGATTGATGGATGGATGGATGGATGGACAGATGGCTGGATGGATGGATGGAAGGACAGATGGGTGAATGGATGGACAGAAGGACAGATGGATGGATGGAAGGATGATGGATGGATGGATGGATGGATGATAAATGGATGGATGGATGGACAGATGGATGGATGGGTGGATGGACAGAAGGACAGATGGATGGATGGATGATAAATGGATGGATGGATGATAAATGGACAGATGGATGGATGGACAGATGGATGGATGATAAATGGACAGATGGATGGATGGATGATAAATGGACAGATTGATAGATGGATGGATGATAAATGGACAGATTGATGGATGGATGGATGGATGGATGGATGGACAGATGGCTGGATGGATGGATGGAAGGACAGATGGGTGAATGGATGGACAGAAGGACAGATGGATGGATGGAAGGATGATGGATGGATGGATGGATGGATGATAAATGGATGGATGGATGGACAGATGGACGGATGGATGGATGGACAGAAGGACAGATGGATGGATGGATGATAAATGGATGGATGGATGATAAATGGACAGATGGATGGATGGACAGATGGATGGATGATAAATGGACAGATGGATGGATGGATGATAAATGGACAGATTGATGGATGGATGGATGGATGATAAATGGACAGATTGATGGATGGATGGATGGATGGATGGATGGATGGATGGATGGATGGATGATAAATGGACAGATTGATGGATGTCCAACCATTTTAAGGACTTTGTTCCTGAGACTCTGGGTTCCTGATGGAGGGATCAGTTGTGGTCAGACTACATGCAGCTCACTGTAATCTTCTGTAATGTAAATATTCCACCTCCATGGTTTTTTAGGTGCATTTCTGTCTTCTGATTTGCTTTTACATTCCTGATGAAGAGTTTCTGAGACATCCATCTCCTTGGTGCACAGAGAGAGGAAGGAAGCGTTGTGGAGGTCAGGACCTCAGTGTTAATTGTAGCACATAGAGAGAAGTAGAACTACAGAAGTCCTCTTTACAGGTAGTGTTTCTGGAGTCTCAACTCCTTAGAGTTTCTTAAACATCTCCAGGTCCTGCTGGGCCATCTGGCCATCAATTGAAGCTAATGAAGTTCTGCAGCTTTTGGCCTTCTCCTCGGTGATTCTGCACGACCTGAGCTGTTTTTATATAAAGCTTTAAGCGTCCACTCTCTTGGCACAGCCTACTTCATCATCGGCGCGTGCTCCAGCATTTACATGATTTTCTACCTCAGCTGTAGGTCGCCTCATTCTTCAGCTGCTCGCTTCATTTTCCTCCCGCTGGTCTAAATAAGAGTTGAGCTATGGCTGCTGGACGCTGGAACAGCATCCAGATTAAACCCAGCAGCCTGAGAATGTGTCATATAACACCATCAGTGGTTTCAAAAGCACAACATCAGCTTTGGATTCTGAGCATGAAGCGGAGCTCTTCCTCTCACCTTCTTCTTGTGTGTACAGTTACAGTATGAAACGTGCAGCTTTTAATCGGCCTGTCGAGGAATAAGCCGTCCATTGTCATTTCATAGCAGGAATCTCACCGAACCTGGCAGCATGACACACGTTGCTGCCACCTCATCTGTCTTAGTTTACAACCATTCAATCATTTTTAACAACGAAATAAATCAAAACAGTTATCTACTTCACTGCTGTTTGGTACTTTTAATTCATGAGACTTTTTAAACATGAAACAGATTTTGTCTCCCTGCAGAAGCCAGATTTCGATTTAGCTGATTAAACACATTCAATATCAGCTCATTAAAGCTTTTGGTGACATCGTTAAGGTCTTGGGTTTATTGTTCTGGTTCTACATCCTGTTCTGTCCTCTGGGTGGTTCTGTTCCTTGCACTCCTGGTTCTGCTCATTGGATGCCAGTCAGTCAGTGAATTCATAGAGAACTTTTCCTACAGATATGTTTAACACACAGTGCTGTACACAGGTTAATCAGACAAAAAAACAAACAGAAAGATATTAATAAATTGAAAAGTTCTAATATAGAAAAAGGAACTGAGGAGACATGGAAAATAACCATAAAATCTATAAACCAGAAAGAGTATACGTAAGATATTTGGGTTAAATAAAAATGTCAATAAAATGCTAATAGAATGCAAAAACTGTATAGATGGATGTAAACATGTTAAAATGGTTAAATTAAAAACAATTATTAAATATTATTTAAAAGCTGGCCATGAAGGATAAACAGAACAGCCTCATCGGACCAGGCCGCACCAGTTCTGATCCAGTTCTGATCCAGTTCTGGTCCAGTTCTGATGGGTCTGTGTGAATTCTAGCTTCAGTCCCCTAATGGTACCTGGTGTGGTCTTCTGCTGCTGTAGCTCAGCTGCTTCAAGGTTCTACAGGTTCTACCTTCAGAGATGGTGTTCTGCAGACCTTCCGTTGGAACCAGAGGTTGTTTGAGCTTCTGCTGCCTTGCCAACATCTGAAACCAGTTGGTCCATTCTCCTTTGACCCCTGACCTCTGACCTCAACCAGAGATATTCCTCTAATCAGCCGCTGCCCTCTGGATGTTTTCTCTTCTTCAGACTATCGTCTGTAGACCTGAGAGATGGTTTCGGGTTAAAATCCCAGCAGATGAGCAGGTTCTGAAACACTCAGAGGAACCGGTCTGGTTTGAACTTTATCAAGTCGTCTTCATCATGTCTAGATGGATAAATGTAAAAACTTGCTGATTGGTACATGTGTTTATCCAACTGTTAATAACACAGCTTATTAAAAATGAATATTGATGTGAGGATGTGAGTTGGGAAAACTTGACTGTGTCTTATAGCAGAGCTCTATGGAGGCAGACATTTTCATTACTGGTCCTGCTCTGGGAGAAAAAGCGCGGCTCACTTTTACTTTCTTATGACTCCATCATCTCGCGTGGAGTTTCTGAACCTGACAGGCACACAATCTGAAAAGAGATATAGAGGAGAAATTTTATTAGTGTGCATGGCTGCTCACGCCCAGCCTTGCTCTCTAATGTGGGCTGCAGTTTAAAGAGAAATTTGCCATGGGCGGATTAATTTATCGGTACAAAAGGTTTTTAGAGGGACCGAGGTGAAGCATCAGGATGAAGGCTGAAACTGAGATTTATGTTTCAGTTTTTACTACATTAATAAAAATATAACGTATCAGTAGCCATCCTCACAGCGAGAGACAATGCAGAGAGACGTAAACAATGAGACAACAGCGAGCCGTGTGACCATACAGCTAACCTTGGTGCCTTCAATACAAAACCAATAATGGAGATCGTCAGTGTGATATCAAAATGTGTGGATATAGATATAGAAGTATTCTCCCAGGAGCCAGCCCTTATTATGTTTGCAGAAAACCCAGAGGAAGAAAAAAATACTTGACCCCGCTCTGCTCTTTCAATGACAGAACTTCCTTCTCTGCTTTTATGAAAGAGCATAAAAATCAGACTTCATGAAGAAATAAAACCATATACCTGGGCTGTGCATTAAAGTGTATGCACAGGCAGGAGTTGGTTCAAAGCAAGAAGTGGAAGGTGTTAGAAGTTTCCCTAAAAAGCTGCAAAAAAACTACACAAGGATGTAGGAAGGTTTCAAATCAATTCACCAACTTTGGTCAAGAACAGATGAGAAATACATTAGCATACAGTTTATAGCCAGAGGTAATAACGTGTTATAACAGCTTGAATTCTTTAGTGAAGGCTTTCCACAAGGTTCAGGAGTGTTTATGGGATTTTTGACCATTATTCCATCAGAGTATTGGAGAGGTCAGACACTGATGTTGGATGAGAAAGGTGGCTCATAGTCACTGCTCTGATTCATCCCCCAGGTGTTGTGTGGGTGTGAGGTCAGAGCTCAGTGCATACCAGTAACATTCTTCCAAACCAAACTCACTCATCCATGTCCTAAAACTCTTCACACAGAGTTTGGAGTATTACACTCTCCAAAATGTCTTTCCTTGCTGCAGCATTCAGAATTCCTCTCTGATTTATTAAAGTAAAGCATTTATAGTTCCTCGTGTTATAATAATCCTTCACGCTATCGAGTCTCCAGCTTCTTTCTGCATAAAGTACATGACAGTTCAGCATCGCCTTCCTACACATCCAATAAATGTGTAAGGGGCGCTGGGTAAGCCGGCTGCCACCGCGGTCTTCCATATCCTGTCTTGGATTGGTTGTACTGAAACTTAATTTCCCCACGGGGATTATTAAAGTATTTCTTATCTTATCTTATCTTATCTTATAAACAATACGATGTCCAGCAAAACCAGGCTGCTAAGTCAAAAGGTTCTCCTGACCCAGCAGCAGTCTGCACATTTTACACCCTTCATCCCGATATACATGTACTAACACACACGCACTTCATAGATGAGACAGAATTCAACTCAATTCAAAATACTTTATTGATCCCAGAGGGAAATTAAGTGTTGTTGTAGCTCATACTATTTAATTCTTCAAGGTGTTGCTGAAGATCCTGATGGCTGTGGGGAGGAAGGATCTTCTGTAGCAGTCTGTGTTGCAGCAAAAACTGATGAAGCATCTGGGCAGCGTCAACACTTCCTCACTATTCCAACTCCAACTTGCTACAGAGGCGTGGCCGAGACTCGGCTTCTTTTATACCCCACGGTGGCAGGATGGCTGACGCCAATAATAATAATAATCGGGACCATGAGCTTTTCAGTGACGCTGTTGTTGTATTTATATATCTATGTGTGAGTTGTGCATGTGTAGTTCTCAGTTTGCATTGTTTGGTTTGTTTTACCACCGTCTTTTTTTTTTACCTCTCTCTGCTGTCCTGCAGAGACTGGGATGTTTTCTTGTATTTTCTTCATTCCCCTCCCTCTTACATTCAACTCACCCTCTCTCTCTTAACTTCTTTTTCCTGCCTGTCTTCATCTTCTTTCTTTTTTCCCCTTTATTTTTCATCTGCGTGTCCATAATATTAGAAAATAAATAAATAAATAACCCACAGCCATTTCAAATAAAGATTTCTTACACATATATATCACGTGGAGTAGGCTACTGTAGCAAAAGCTGTAGTGCTCCACTTGTGAAAATAAATCTGTTGGTCTTCTACTTTGTACAAAGACACCAATTCTGAGTGCCACACTGCCAGACAGGACACCTGATAATAAAAAAAGAAAACAGATGGCTGACGTCAGCCATCACCGCAGAGCGAATAGCAATGCTCGATTCAAATTAAAGTGCAGTGTAGAGTTTTAACCTGAAGAGGGTGCCACACTGACGGTTTTTGGAAGAATATTAATATTTAACTAAAATACCAAAAATAATAACCAGACACTCATTTATACTCATTTAGATTTGAGGGTGAGTTGCTCTTTAAGTCCCTGGCTCTGATGCTGCCAGCCCAACAGCTGATGGAGGAAGAGATTACACTCTCCACAACAGACTTATAGACTCATAGAAGATCTGCAGCATCTTGCTGCAAACCTTGAAGGACCTAAGCTTCCTCCAGAAGTCCAGTCTGCTCTGTCCCTTCTTGTAGACGGTTTCACTGTTGCGCCTCCAGTCCAGTCTGTTGTCAAGGTGAACTCTGAGGTATTTATACTCCACCCTAAAAATACAGAGACTACATTCCTCCACAGAGGTACAAATTGGATCTGTTCATAAAGAATAATCAGATTTAGGTTTACGATTTTGATAAATTTGGTCCAATTTTAAAGTAGTTGGGCAAAAGTTTTAACATGGCGCTGATTAAAATGAAGTCGTGTGCTGCTGAGGATCATCCCATGGATCTCTGCTTCGCATGCCTCAGATCTCTTCCTTCCTTCCGCTCCATCTCCATCTCCATCTCCATCTCCATCCTGGATTCTGTAGTTACGTTACGTTTAGGGATTCTCTCTGAAGTTCAGCAGCCCCGTTCCCCGCTCCCAGTCAGCGTTCACTACACTTCATTATACAGCATTATTGATGGCGAGTTTGCTCATCTACGCTGTGCCATTAAACTGTCGTCTTTTTTGTAACACAATGTATTAACGGCTTAATGTTTCTCCATAAATTACCTGACAACCACTATCACACAAATAACCATGCGGCAAGGTTCTGGAGGAAAAGACGTTCTCAAGTACAGATGGATCCATCAGCAGTGCAGTAATAGGCTAAAAGTCATTAACATAACATTAATTCCTTTATTAAGGATAGTGGAAACAAATAGCTGTTCAGAGATTGTGCCGCTGCTCTACGTGAGACGGAAAATCCGCTTAGACTCGGCTATGATACTTATGGAAGGCTTAGAGGTGACTGTTCTGCTCTGTTTTAACTTTGTTTTTGTTTTTTCTGCTAAATTTATCCTCTTTTCTTCTTTGTCCTCGTTGTTTTTACTCCCCCTCCCAGCCCTCTGTCTGTCTTTCTTCCCCCTCAGTCAGGACCTGATTGTGCTCTGAAAGCTGTGATTGTGTCTCTCTGTGTAATTAGCTCTTTGAATGAAGGGCAAGTTAATGAGATCAACTTTAGCGTTCCCTACATGGGAATAGCTCTGACAGGATTGTTGGGGTGGGTGTGTGTGGCTTATTGCCCACTCTTCCTCTCCCAGACTTTCAGGGCTTGTAGGATTGCTGCACGACATTTATCCAACGTTAAAAACATCTTTTCTCTGCGACTGTTAAGCTTTTACAGAATCTTTGGACACTTCAATCCATTGATGAGGCGTTTTGCTCCCACTTAACTTCAAAGCAGTGTCCTTGTTGTGAAATACATATATTTATATAAGCTTGCAGATTGTTTCTGTTTTTCCTCCCTCCTCCATGAAAGTTTGCCCATCTGTTTGACTTTAGCAGCTGTGTCAACTTTCCAAACCATCACTCTGTCTGATGGCTAGAAAATCCATCTTAATTTAAAAAGCTATTGCATTTTCACATTTTGGATTGATGCCAATTCATTATTCATATTTCACTTAACCATATCTATATTCAGCTCTGTCAGTATTATGTGCTCAGAGTCCCCGGAGGATCAGGATGTTGATCGGAGGGTAAACCGTCCCAGTGGGTAGTTTAACGGTTGAACGTGATGAAGAATAATGACAGGGTTTAGTTTAACGTTACAATCAGCTTAAGTTTGTCAGCCAGCCTCCAAATCTCCACATATAAACACGTCTTCTTGGTTTTCTGCTGTATGCTTGTGTTATTACTTGGAATAATGTAGTGACCTTAATTAAATAATTGTAGTTTTGAATAAAATGTGTTACTTTACTGTAGTTTGAGGTGACTTTCTCTTCTCTAAATATTAACATCTTTTAACCTCCTAAAGCAATATTAGCATTCTCAAACCAAGCTGTGGCACAAGACTCTGAAGGCACCAACAGGGCAATGTTTTACATTTTTAATATTAAAGTTGTGTTGCTTTTCCACAGGATGAAAATTGTATATTGGTGTCTGAGAAATACACTTAAACTTTAAAATGCCTAAATCAACGTTTAGCGAAAAATAATTCATTTTTGTTCATGCACCGATTCACAATAAATGTGTCAAATTTATTTACAGAAATATTTGTTTAAATCAATCTAATCAAAACATCCAATCCAGTTTAATCCTGGTTTTAAAACAATGCGTTCAGGTTAAATTAATTATTCCAGTTGGTGCAAACCTTTCTACTTAATATAAGCTAACTGATTTCATTCAATGCTTCACAGCAATCGCCCATACGGAGCAAGTATGTGGCAACAGTGGAGAGGAAGAACTCCTTTTTAACAGGGAGAAACCTCCAAACACAGAGATCCCCCTGTCCTTGCTGTGTTAAAGTGTCTCTGCTCCAACACACCTGATTCAGATGATTACACCACCTCCTCGGTACCATCAGTCCTGTGTCAGCCTGGTCTGACCTGATCACTGCTTCAGGTGTGTGGGACCAGAGAAACACCAAAAACATGGAGGACAGCGGGCCCTGAGGACCCGGGCTGAGAAACACAGCCATCCACCGCAACCATCTGGGGGTTTGAGAATCCTGGAGTACTTACTGTCCTGAAGAGAAGATGAAGAAGTAATGGCAGCAGTAGCTGCTTGAGTGGCTTAATCTAAAGGAGAAGCACAGCGGAACAGATCTGTAGCTGTTCACTGACTTTCAGCTGGCTAAAAGAAGTCTACTGTATGTTTCTCTCTGACCCAAAAGGTCACCTTCAGCTGATGGAGCGCTAGTCTCCACACTTATTAAGCTTACACTGTTTTCAAGTACACATGGCAAACTACAAGCAGCCGACTGCAGACTTGCTACTCCAGCAGATAGCACCACTAATAAACCAACTATAAGCTTTAGATGGATGTTACTCTCTTCTTCTCTTTCGACTTTTTCCTTCAGGGGTCGCCACAGCGAATCATCCTGGTTGCCTGGTGGCTCCAACTTCAGCATCCTTCTACTGATATAATCGTTGTCTCTCCTCTGAACATGTCCAAACCATCTCAGTCTGACTTTATCTCCAAAACATCTTACATGTACTCTCCCTCTGATGTTCTCAATCCTGATCCTATCCATCCTCGTCACTCCCAAAGAGAATCTCAACATCTGGAGTTCTGCAACCTCCAGTTCTGCTTCCCGTCTTTTCCTCATTGGTTCTGTCTCTAAACCCTACAACATCGCTGGTCTCACTACTGCTTTTCTACACCTTTCCTTTCATTCTTGCTTACACCATTTTATCACACATCACACCTGACACTTTTCTCCACCCATTCCAACCAGCTTCACACCCTTCTTCACCTCTTTTCCACACTCTACTCTGGACCGTTGACACTAAATACATAAAGTCCTCTACCTTCTTTACTTCCACTCTCTCTAACTTCACCGTTCCACTTGTGTCTGTCTACGACTAATCTTCAATCCTCTCGTCTCCAGTGCATACCTCCACCTCTCTAGCTTTTCCTCTACCTCCACCCTGCTCTCATTGCAGATCCCATTGTCATCTGCAAACATCATAATCCATGGAGACTCCTGTCCATCACTAAAACAAACAAGAAAGGGCTTAGAGCCGATCGTTGATGCAGATCTTACCTCCACCTTGAACTCCTCCGTCACTCCTACAGCACACCTCACTGCTATCTCACAGCTCTCATACATGCCCTGCACCATTCTTTTCACTTCCAGAACATTCCTAAAAAACTCCTCCTTCACAATAACTCCTACTCCATTTCTCCTTCCATCTACACCATGTAGAACAACTTGAACCCTTCTCCTAAGCTTGCTACCTTTCCACCTGGTCTCCTGAACACACAGAATATCCACCTTCCTTCTTTGCATCATGTCCTCCAGCTCTCTAGCTTTACCTGTCATAGTTCCATCATTCAGAGTCCCTACTCTCAGTTCCACTCTCTTCAATTTCTTCTTCTCTCTCTGCCTACGAACACGCCTTCCTCCTCTCCTTCATCGACCAACAGCAGTCCACTTTCCACCGGCACCCTGTGGGTCAACAGCGCCGGTGGCGGTCGCTGTTAATTCGGACCTCGACCGATCGGTGTGGAGTTCATATTTGTGATTCGCATATTTGATTTGGCGTAGCTTTTACGTCGGATGCCCTTCCTGACACAACACTCTGCATTATTCCGGACTTGGGACAAGAAATCGCTGGCTTGTGACCCCTCATGGTTGCATTAGATAGGTGTTACTCTACAGATGGCAAAAAGATTATAACATCGTGACCCATAGATATTTCTAAAATACTACTGAAGTTACTATGTGTTGTTATTGTAGAAATTAAAATACAGTATAACTGTTTCTGATACAATAACTGCAATTGTGTCATGTCATTTTAACAGCAGATGGGATAACTGTTGCTGTTTTAAAGAAACGTGATTACATCATGTTATAAATTTCCCTTTGAACCTTTTGAGTAAAGATCATGAAACCGAGGTATTTTCAGTTAAAGTTATCATAGCGAGAAACTCCTACAGCTTCATGCCTTTAATACTCTTCACCTTCTGTGGCTTTTTGATCTGAGAAGCAAACCTGGACCAACGCTAACATAGCTGTGCAGGGTATGAAGGGACAAAACGCTTACCGTTACATGTATATCCATATATGTGAGGACTGAGACCTAACTTTAACCTTTCTGATTTTCTGCTGCTGCTAAAAAGAAACAAATGTTCTCGGAGTCCTGAATGTTCCTGCTGTAGCACAGCTTTTGTTTTGAATATGTTAGTAGGCAGGAAAAATCTCTGATTTAGGACAACAGCTCTTACTTAGCTTAGCGCAGATAATCTTCAGACAGTTTACCTAAAGCTGTCTGAAGATTAAAATGAAATCCACTCCAACACATGAAAGTCATCTGAAAGTTTTATGTTTAAGTTAATCTGCTGAAGAAAAGCAAATATATGTACTCAGGCTCCTCCTCCCGGCCAGATGACCGAGGTCGTTTCTACCGTTTACATCACGCTACATCCTTTGACCTCTCGTTTTTAACATGTAATTACGAAGATGTTTGGCTGTGTTGTGTTTCTGTACTGTGTTGGCCTGATGCGTGTCTGTCTGTCGGTATGAGGTCGGTGATTGTCATCATCACGGGAGAGTTGAGCGGCATAAAGGCCGCTGTGTTGGCTCATGCTGCTGGAACGACTTGAACGTTTTAGCTGAATGAGGCATGAGGGACTGGATCTGTCCTACTTTGACTGTTGCTTCCACATGTTTGTGTGTTTGGCAGAACTTCTGATTGAAAAACAGATTTCAGGTTTGCTTTGTTAATAATTTCTCCTCCTGTAGTTCAGAGAATAGACCTGTAGTCTGGTGGGTTAAAAGGAGACACACACAGGACATCTTGATCAACTCATATTGGCATAAACATACACGTCCAAATGTTTGTGTTCACTCCACAGTGTCTTGAAGAAGAGTCAGAGAATCCATGCTGCACAGATGGCGCAGCCCATTCACACTGGCACCACGGGGTCCTGCCATGCTCCACTTACACTGGGTGGGAACCACAGCAGGAGGTGGATGCCAGCACACCCACTGTTGGTTCTCTGTCCTTAGCGCTCAACACACGCACACCAGCATGAACACAGTCAGGGAGATTTGTAAGAATTACTTATTACAAATATATATTCCTGTAAATGAAAAGCTTGGTGGGATGAAAGTCCATAGAGATCTAATGCTAAGAGGAGTTTCTGCAGGTCTGGGAGAGAGTTCAGCCCTTCTTTTTAAAGGGAGGCTAATACTCTGAAGACTGAATCAGAAGAAGGTGGGAGGATTCCCAGCAGGTAACATTAAGGTCAATCAACTGCAATATAGTTCTGCTGTGTTTTTAAATCATGGAAATTCAGCCGGGAAACATTAAAACTCTAGAGTGGACTAAAAACGAGTCAAAAAGGTGGTTGTTGCATAACGTGGATAGATTGAAGTGAAGAGGTGTGCTAATGACGAGAAAGGGAACGCAATCATGACTGAGAAGCAATCAGGTGGATGGTGTGACATTTAGCGAAGGTCACAGGAAGTGGTTCACAGTCACCTTGGTCAGGTGTGGAGGATTTCAAATCAAACCTGAGGACGCCGAGAACTGATCAAGTGGATCTGAACAGTTTGAGTGTGTGTGTGTGTGTGTGTGTGTGTGTGTGGTTGTTTATATAGTGTCTTTAGGACCTGTCCAGGTATACTCACTCTGAGGACCGATGGACCTTATGGGGACAAACCCAGTCCTAGTGAGCTACACCCCCATTGTGTGTGTGTGTGTGTTTTCAGTTATCCGAGGATTCAAGGGATTTAATTAATAATAATTAGGAATCCCTTCCCTTTTTCATCCAGTTAGCACTGCTTTTATCTCATTTGTGGAAACTACACGTTTCCATGTTTCCTGCCTTTGAATTTCTCGAGATGTGTGAATATTCCTTAATCCACAGGTTGTGAATCTTAAACTATTTCATGCCTTTGTGGTCCTGTGAGCCTTGCCTGGAGCCGGGAGGTTTTCTCCTTCTAAATATCATCTCACTCTAGAAATATTTTTAAATTATTTCTGTAGCTTCCCTTTGACTCAAGCATGAGCTCAATAAACTATTGTGGTTGGCTTTTAAAGTTAAGGTAAAATATTTATTATTATTGGGTGGAAAATATGAAGGATAATTCATGACGTACATGGAAAAAGCCTAAGTGAGGAAGGTTTAGACAAATACAAGACATTTCTACATTCCTGTGAGGGCTGAATTATGATCACTGGCTTGGATGTAGAAAAGCAGTTGGGGTTTTATCTCGATACGTGAGTCAGTAAAGCAGATTTTAATATTTGATTTGATAGTATAGATCTGCTGTGGAAACTTGTTGTTGAGCTATAGAGCTGTGTTTCTAAACCCTGGTCTGCAGGGCCTACTGTCCTGCATGTTTTAGATGCTGAGCAGAGACATGTAAAACATGAAGGAGTGTAGGGCTTGACGACCAGGGTTGAGACCACTGCTATAGAGCACTAACTTGAAGAATAAATATAAAATATACAATTTATGGACTACGGCATCGACTGGGATGATGCTCCCAGTAACTGAACATCCTCCATGTCCTGTTATCAACTCTTTACTTTCTTTAATATAGAAAGTTCTCTTATCTCAGTTCATTTGGTTCTTTCTGTGTCTCTGCTCTGTCTTCTCAAACCCCCAGACAGTCGTGGTAGATGACCGCTGGTACTGAGCCTGGTTCTGGTTCTGGTTCTGGTTCTGTTGGAGGTTTCTTCCTGTTAAAGGGGAGGTTTTCCTCTCCACTGTCGCTACATGCTGCTCAGTATGAGGGATTGCTGAGGTTGGAGTCTGCATCAACAGGATGCAACCTCACGTCTATGACTTGATGAAATCTGCTGGGATTCGTTAAATAGAAACTTTTAACCTGATTGGAATGTTTGTATGATTGTCGTGAAAGGACTTTTCTTGTAAAACGCCTTGAGATGACGTGTTGTTAATCTACGCTATATAAATAAACTGAATTGAATTCTAAATAGCTGAAATGTGATCCCACTTTCCTGGGAAGGTTCTCCACTGTTCCAGGTGTTCTCCATGAGTGGATCATGGTTCTAACTGAGGTTCTCCCAGTCCAGAGCCTTAGAAATCACTTCAGATCGGTTTAAAAAATGCTTTTTGTTTTTTCAAAGTCTGATAATAAAATCAGTTT
Organism: Valencia hispanica; assembly: GCA_963556495.2. Taxonomy (NCBI): domain Eukaryota; kingdom Metazoa; phylum Chordata; class Actinopteri; order Cyprinodontiformes; family Valenciidae; genus Valencia; species Valencia hispanica. The sequence continues at coordinate 1,657,492 of OY747706.1, forward strand.
GATGATCTGAAACGTAAATTAAACAATAATTTTAATTCTGAAAGTAAAATTGTATTGTATTGAAATATTCTTTGTTCTTTAGTCAACACAGTTCCTGTGGGAAATGAATGCTAGCATGGACGACTGCAGCTTGGCTCATTGTTGGACTCATTACCTTGTGACAGTTATTCTAGTCGCTCTTGCCAGTATTTTTTCACCCCCCTAAAAATTACACAATAGATTTAACACCCCCCTCTGTCCGGATAGGGATAATGGCATTTACACTTCATATTACTGACACAGATTAGCATAAACTGCTCTACTGCAGCTCTCTCATTTATTTTCTGTGCCCTCTTAATTCATTTTTGGGGTCAAATGAGAGCCTGAAGCTTGTTCCAGCACACTGGACACCGAGCAGAGGGGCACAGTGGATGCTCCGTAACTGGGCGATGACACAATTTAATTTAAAGTAGCAGTTGGTTGTCCTCATATTTTTACTGGTTGTACTCTGGAAGGATGTATTCTAATATGGAAGAGATGGGAGCATGATGAAAGTTGTGTACCAAATTAGCTGCTGTTGGATTTATTAACATAACTCACGGGTCACATTAACTTGGTGCTTCTGTGTCCTTTATAGCTTTACAGTGAGACACTCAGAGGCGTCTGTCAACCACGCTCAGTTAGAATAAATCACCTTATGTGGACCAAAAGGACTAGAGACCCATCAGAGCTTTTGGACTGTGTCACACCCTCAAAATGGAGCGAACAGAGTGGTGCTGTGTTTTCCAAGGAAGTACATATGGAGGGAGATTCACTTTGTCTGCCAGCAGCTGTGGTTCTATTAAGGGTTTGGCTCAATGGATCTGTGGCCATCTGCTGCCGACCAGCATGCAGGGAGCATGTACCGCGCCAGTGTTTGTAATATCTGTCTGGATCGGACTCTTCACATGCTCTACACGCTGACGGCAAACATTCTTCAGCTCTGACATGTTGTTAAGCATAAAGCCAAACTCTCTTGTCTACCATTTCAGTTTCAGCTTATTTGATGACTTAGGACCAGATGGCCGATCATTTTCTTCAGCTTCAATTAATCCAGCTAGAAACTACAGATCAGGCCTGAAATCTAGGTGTAGTAATGGACTCAGACCTGAACCTCCAGGGTCACATAAAGGTCAATAACAAGGTCAGCCTTCTATCACCTGAAGAACATTTCTAGGATTAAAGGACTGATGTCACAACAGGACCTAGAAAAACTCATCCATGTGTTTATCTTTAGTCGGATTGATTACTGCAACAGCAACCAAACATGGAGAAGCAGCTTTCAGTTTCTATGCTCCTCTAATCTGGAACAAACTTCCAGAAAACTGCAAAGCTGCTGAAACACGGAGTTCTTTTAAATCACAACTAAAAACGTTTCTGTTTAGAGCTGCATTTGATTAAGCGATTAATATGAGCTGCAATGACATATGTTATGTGTCTCTAATGTTGTGTTTTATGCTTTTATTGCTGCTTTTATTTTATCCCCTAATCACCCAAAGCACCTTGAATTGCCTTGTTGTTAAAAGTGTGCTATACAAATAAAGTTGCCTTGCCTTTTTCTCCATAAACACATCATTTATGTTTGTGGCTTTGGTAAAATTCTATATCAAGTCAGGCAAAAGATGGATAGCAGGATAAGGGCCATGGGCCTCATTTATAAAACTTTGTTTAAAATACTTATTAAAACGGTACTCAGGATCAGCAAAGAGAGTTTACTTACGCAAAGAAATTTAAAGATCTTTCAAACTTGGAGTACGCACAGCTGCAGACAATTTCCTATTTCTAAATCCCACTCTCCCTAGAAATGTTCTCAGGTGTTTTTGGATCATATCCCGTCTCCCACTTTCTGCCGTAAACGGTCAATGCAAAGTGCCCGGTGAATGTTCTGCATCGACTGAAGCCGGCTGAAATAGAGTGGTTCATGTGTAACCATGGCAACCTAGAGGTGGAGGCTGAAATCGAGGTGTTCACAGGTGATCTGGAGGCATGAAAAATATTTTATTTAAATTTATCAATCAATCAATGTTGATCTATATAGAGACCAAAGGGCTTCATAATAAAAGACAAAATTATAGTTAGCAACAGGAAAATGTGTAACAAGACAACAAGAGGAAAGATATTAAAAGAAGTATTACAGTATTTACATTCCTGCTCACTAAATATAACTACACCCTTTATCACAATTGACGCACTAATAAATGCCATTGCTATTATCTGAAGACATACGTATGAACACAATGTGATATAATCTTAAATGCAGCATGTTTTCATTCAGATTCTCATTTTTATTTTATTTCAGAGACGGGGGTTGGGCTGACTGTAAGGTCCTTAGTGAGCTCAAAGTTGCGCACCACGTTTCTTTTGGCGCAAAAAGTGTCTTGCGTAATTTTCAGAACCCGTTTGGTGCATAATAAAGTTTTATAAATGAGGCTCCTGGACAGTATTAATAATAACAATAATAATAGATTTTTTTTATAAGGCCCCTTTCAGACCCATCAGGTTCACCGTACAGTTAAAACAGTAAAATACAAGAAGTCTAAACAACACACAGCATATAAGCAGCATATAAACAGAACTGATAAATGTAATGTATGAGTTATAAGGAATAAGGAATAAGAATGCATGAACAGATGTGTTTTGAGTTGTTTTTTTTGAAAGAGTGAAAATGTGCTGATATTGCGAATGTCGAAGGGGAGTGAGTTCCAAAGTGGAGGGTCAGAGTAGCTGAATGATCTCTCTCTCGTTGTTGTAAGGCAGTGAGATGAACGGATGAGGAAGATCTAAGACTGCAGACATGGAGGAGATCAGTGAGGTATGAGGGAGCGAGTTTTTGAGTGGCTTTGTAAGAAAAAAGCTGTATGTGGTATTGAATGCGATAAATGACTGGAAGCCGGTGTAGTTGCTGCAGGACAGGTGTAATGTGACGGGTGGATGGGGTTCTTGTTACGATGCGTGCTGCTGGGTTTTGAACAAGCTGAAGTTTGGGGAGAATTTTCTTGGAGAGACCAAACAGTAAGGAGGTACAGCAGTCAAGTTGAGGGGCAACAAGAACCAGAATGGCAGCAGCATGGGGGGTGAGGGAGGGGCGGAGGTGGGAGTAGGCGGACCGAGTGATGCTATTAATATGTGAAGTAAAGAAAAGTGTTGTGTCAACGATGACACCCAGACGCTTTACATGAGGTGAAGGAGAAATGGAAGAACGATCATCATAAACTGAACAGCTAGAAGCTTTTTATTAATACTGGTGCTGCTCTGGTCTCTTGTGTTGAACAAAGAGCTGAGTCAAAAAGTGAAGCTCTTAGTTCACTGGTCTGTCATGATGTTATAAAATATGGATCATGACTGAAAGCAGCTGAGATAAAGTTCCCCCGTTAGGTGGTTGGGTTCAGCATTGGACATTAAATCATATGAAAACATCAGGTTTGAGTGGTTATCTGACCTTAGTGGATATTTGGATATAATCTGCATTTTAACAGCACTGAAAACAAGGTTTCACTGAAATAACAAGAGACAACTGAACCTTTAGCAAATTTATGGAAGATATCATGAAGATGGCAGTTTCTGGTTAGAAATAAATAAGTACACCCCCACATTCATTCCCACCTAAACTGATTAAAATCCCTCAGGTGTATTACATTAGGTCTACATGATGAGAACATCTTTACTCAGGTTTTGTCCTGTTTAAAGCTCAGATATTTGGTTGGTTGTCCTGACTGTTGAAGTGAGAATGAACACCATGGTGAGATCCAGAGATCTGTCTGAGGCCTTCAGGGAGAGGATTGGAGCAGCTTTCATTCTGGTGACGGGTTTAAGGAGGTCTCTTATGAAATTCAAAGCAGTTGTTCCATTTTAAACAATCATCAGTCTAAATGGCCGTTGTTTTTAATCATCCATGGTGGCGCTCTGAGTTTTTAGATATAAAACAGTGAATGTATCTGCCTGGTGGTTCCGAGGTGGGCCAGGCCCACAAAGCTTATCAGAAGAAGGAAGGGAACCATGTTCAGGTGACGTTGTTGGCACAGCGTGAAAGCACGTTGCGCATGGACTGTGTGTTTTGAGTCCAGTCCGTTTGTGTTCAGTGAGAAGTTCAGTTCACTGCTTTCTGGCCTTCAGGGCTTGTTACCACCACCAGGACAACCCTCTGTCCTCCTCTTCCCTTCGTTACAGACCGTTTCTCACGTCTGGCTGATGAATGGTCCCTGGGTGACGAGGCCACGGTAGGCGGCTCTAGTTCAGTGGTAGAGTTGATGGCCTGCGACCCAGTAATCGTGGGTTCGATTCCTGCTACATCCTACATGTTGTTGTGTCCTTGGGCAAGGCACTTCACCTACTAGCCTACTGGTGTTGGCCAGAGGGGCCAATGGGACAATATGGCAGCCTGGGTTCTGTCTGTCTGCCCCAGGGCAGCTGTGGCTATAATCATAGGTTGCTTCCACCAGTGTATGAATGTGAGAGTGGATGAATAATAGAGTTGTAAAGCGCTTTGAGGATCTCGAAAAGCGTTATATATGCTATATAAATTATTGTTATTATTAGTTGCTCTAGCTGCTAACGCTCTTTAAAAGGAGCTTTGATTAGCAGGACAAACAGCCGTTCACTGGACGAGTCTTCAGGTCCTCCGTGTCGACCCTTATAACCCAGAAAGTGCTGTTTGAACTTCACATCTCTGCTGGTCTGAGGTAGCAGAACCACAGAACCCAACCTCATTATTTAACTCGGCTCTCAGAGTTTCCTGGGGTCATGGACATACATTACCGTTTAGAACAGTTCCAGAACAAATGAGGATCGGCAGACATGGAGGGAAAGATTGTGACCGTCTCAGCGGCATATTGCCTCTGTCGTTTTAAAGCTATCTGCTGCCACGCCCCCACTGGAAGCCGTCACATAATCTACTCTGCTGTTTTATTTATAGCAGTTGAGTTATTTGTTTCGAAAATGGTTCATTGAACATTCATTTACTTGGGTCACAGGGGTAGAACTGTGTTGGACCCAATTTGTCTTCAGATCTTCAACAAGGTGTCAGAAAAATTCCTTTGAGGTTCTGATCTATATTGACTTGATAGCTTCTCAGAGTTGCTCCAGATCTACTGGCTGAGCTTCCATGATGAGAAGCTCCTGTTGGACTCAGATCTGCTGACTGTGGAGATCACTGGAGGTCAGTGAACACGTCGTCACGTTCGGTAAAGCAGTTTGAGATGATCTGAGCTTAGTGACATGGAGCATCATCCTGGTGGAAGGAACCATCAGAAGATGGTCCACTGTGGTCATGAAGGGATGGAGATGGTCAGCATATTCAGCTGATGATGCTCAGATATCACTAAAGCTCTCAAACTGTGACAAGAATATATCTCCATAATCCCACTACTAGCCTGAACCATTGATCCAAGGTAGGATGGATCCATACCATCATGTTATTTCCTCCAGGTTCTGACCCGACCATCTGAAGGCTTCAGCTGAAATGATGACTCATCTGACCAGGAATCATTTTTCCAACCAGTTTTGATGAATCTGTGTGAATCCCTGACAGGAGTGGTACCCTTTGAGGTCAGCTCCTGCTCCCTTTCTATCATCTGAACCCAGTCGGCCCGTTCACCTCTGACCTCAACAGGACACTTTCCACCAATCGTCTGCAGCTCTCTGGATGATTTCTCTTCTCCACACCATCCTCTCTACAGCCTAGTTTATGCTTCTCCGTCAGAAAGTTTGAACCCACACGCACACGTGTTGACGGAGATGTTTTCCTTTTATACCTCTCCGTTGGTGTGTCTCTGTTTGCTTTGACTCTGCAGACCTTCTGAAAGAAAGTAGCTCGTTTTTCTTGCAGCTTTGAGCAAGTCTGCTTCTTCTCTTTTCTTTACAGTCAGAAAAATTCCTGTTGGACTAATTTAATTCTCCAAACCTTCTGTGGCCAGGATGATTGGATCTATTGATGCTGTGAGCTTTGCTTGTGATGAGACGCTGGTGGTCGGTCAAATTTAATTAGTCCCCTTAAAATAAGATGCAGTTTTAAGTAATGAATGTATTATGAAAGTAAGTTCACTTATTTTTTTAATGTCCTCCTTTGTATTACTTGGCAACCTTGATGAAATATTTTTTTTTCATCACATAATAGATTTTCTCATTTTTAAGAAGCAAGATATCATGAGACTGGAACCGACTTCTTTCTGTTTGCTGCCTGTCTGTAAAGCATGAAAGCTACATAATTGTTCATTATTCCCATGATTTCGATGCGGAAAATAATTTATTCTATTCTTTGTTTATTGGAGATGCAGTTTTTTGTGTATCCAGGGAAACCAAGCTGACTTTCTGATGTATCTGAACAACCCAAATGTCAGCCCCATAAATATGTAACATAACATTTTCTTAGGAAAGGTTTTACCTCAAATTGTGTTAACAGCACCAGTAACATGTGGGGGGGGGGGGGGGCACATTGTGCCAAAGCTTTAGCATAAAGCCCTTTGGCTCCAGTACACCCTCTGCAGAAAGGCAGAGGTACTGCCTGCCTCACCTTTTTATGTCCCATTAATCAGACTCATATTAAATAAAACAGCCAACATTTATTACTTCTTCCATGGAAAGTGAGGACATATAATACATGTCAATGTACACAGTGAGTTAGTGCGCCCCCCTCAGGTGAAACTCAGCTTATCTGCCTCATATTGCATATCCCCCAGCTGTTTGAGCAGTAAATATTTTTTTTTACTTAATGGAAAATTTAAAAGAAAACGCATTTTCACCTCTGAAAAAAGACAAAATATTACTTATTTTAAAATGATACTTATTTTTATTATTTTATTTTAATATCTAGTTATTGTTACTCCTTGTTATCACCAGAGGTGGGTAGTAACTAGCTACATTTACTTGATTAACTTCTTTTTGGGGAAAAAAGGACTTTTAAGATTCATTTTACGACACTGTCCTTTTTCTTTTACTTGAATAATATTATGAAGTATCGCTACAACTCCTTGAGTAAAATATCTGAATACTGGACGTACTACGTGTAACTTCACACAATAAAGTTTCTATCTGTCTGTCTGTCTAATCAATTTTTTATTTTTTGTCTGTCTGATGACATCATTTTTAAGATATTAAATCAGATGTTACTCATTACCAAATACCTTTTCACTCTTACACAAGTAATTCTTTGGACAGGTGCTTTTTACTCTAAGTGGAGTAAAGTATGTTGAAGCAGTGCTACTCTTACTTGAGTACAGTATTTGGCTACTCTACCCCCCTCTGGGTAGCACACATCCCTGGAGGTCTGTTGGTTGATCTTTGGGTGAGCTAGCCATCCAGCGGGGAAGATCGCGCTTTTAGCTTGACGACAAACTCACACAGATTTCTTTTAACATTTGCCTCAGATTTAGTATAATGCTCTCTTGGATTTACTTCATAAATCTAACACATTGTGGAAAATACCGTCAGATTTACAGTCTACAGCAGGGTGTATACAAACAGCATTATCAAAAAAAAGTCTGCAACATTTATAATAATGTGGTGGAGTGCACCCTGGATAGTTTTCCAGTTTATTAGGGGGACAAACAGGTCAGCCTGTGCACTTACACCTGAGGGCAATTAAGAAACTCCTGCAGGAAAAGCCATTGTTTAGAGTTACTAATAAATGCATTAAGCAGTTAAAAAGCCAACTCTATATTCAGAGACATACATTTCTATTTGCTAAGCATATAGGAAGCAGCAGTTATTGTTTGTCTTATAAACAAACCTTTTTTTTCCCAGAATTATTAGAAGTTTGGTTTTAGACTAAGCTGAGCTGAAGTATGTACTTTTGTTCAGAAGAAGCTTCTGATAGTTGATGTTAAGTTTACTATTTTATGTGGACTAAACTCTGCAGATCTTTGCTTTCTAGTTGTTTTAGCATGATTACATCCTGCAGGCTGAATAATCCTCCTCCCAGTCCCACTGGTCCCAGTATGACACAGATTTATAATATTAGTTTCATTTCTTCTCATGCTACTACTACTACCACTACTACTACTACTGATAATAATAATATGAAGCCTCGAGTTTGAAGAAAAGCAACACAGTAATTGTGTATTTGAGCATTTAAGCTAAGCTGTTTTCCTTGTGTTATTTTTCCTTTTAATACATTAAACACAATGCTGTATAGATGACCACTAATGATATGGTAAAATTTTAATCTCATATTTCCTACTTAACATTAGCCACTCATTTCAGCCTCTATTTTAACCTATGATGACGGCTCTTCACTTCAGCTCTGCTCTGCGTGTTTAATTCTCTCTTTTCGCTCCTTCTCTTGTATTGGGAAACAGCTGCAGAAGATTGCGATGCAATTATGCTTTATGTCAACAATGAGCCAATGTTTTTCACCATTTGATTGCTTGTTCACTGAAGTGCCTAAACCTAAATTCTCTCTTTTCAGAGTAAACACATATTAACCTTTTCAGCACTCCTGGCTCTGGCTCTGTTGCTCTGTGTCCCAGAGGTACCTCACTCCAACACTTTGCTTTCACTTGTTGGATGGAAAAATGCCACAGTTTGGGTCATTTCTCCATAGTTTCCTGTCCTTGGTTTTCCCATGAAGCTGATTCATTTGCATTGTTCACTGCAAAGCTAAAGACACATTCTGTTAAAGGTGGATGTCTCTTGTTAAAATGAAAAAGTCAGTTCAATTTAGTTCACTTTTATAGCTCCAATTAAAAACAAATCTAAGATCCAATTCATAAACAGAAATAAATACAGTCAGATCCGTCATATTATGTAGAAGTGCCTGTGCAATTCTTGATGTGTTCCCAGATTGTAATGCTTTCTGTTTACTTGGATCACCTGTGTGGAAGTCAAAGTTTTCAACTTCATCGGGACAGTGAATTGTACCCTAACAATAACATAATATTATTATTATTTTTTTTTCCATCAGGATCAAATTACCTTTTGGCAGTAAAGCCCCCAGGTGGTCAGGGATTTATCTGCACAGTGTTTTCTCTGACTTTTACTTTCAGTTTCCAGCATCCAGCATCCTGAGGAGAGATAACCTGCATCTGCGCAGACAGAATGTTTGCATACTGTAGCATGAGATAATTAAATTAAATTTGATTTATGGAGTTGCAGCAGTTTAAATGTTGTAGAAGTGGAGCACGGGTGTGATATTCATGGATGAAGAAGTGGTTCCATGTTCATCCTGGAGAGATTTTTATCATGTCCTTAAAAATTTCTAGCCTCTCTGGTTATCAGTGTTACAGTGTGAAACACTTAGAGATGTGATGCCAGAGGGTTTGATCATCTTATACAAGCAGAAATACAGCAGCGTTCTGTTATGATCCACTGCTGGATAATCTTTGGGTTTTCATTGTTGCCGTGCCATATTCAGTTCACAGTTCATTTCTCCATCATGTTGGTCATTATTGTAGTTAAGGTCTTGCCATATTCAGTTCTTTCCTCTGTGTGGTTTATCCTCTTAGATTAGCCCTTTTGTCTTATGGTTAATTTGTTCAGCTCCCTCTGTGTTCTCTGTGTTTGTTGGTCTCCTCCCCTCAGTTCTCCTCAGTGCTCAGATCGACTCACCTTAAAGTGACAGTGTATAGTTTTTACCATTAATATCTGGAAATATCCATCGAAATCTTATTGAAAATGAATAAAATGATGCCCAATCATTGAAAAATATTGGCAGCTTTGCAACATATAACCATAAAAAGCGGGTCTAAAGTACATGGACGCGGGTCCAAGTCTCTGGGGGACGCCATGTTTCCTTCTACGTGAGCCTATGTGGACAAAACGCATTTTTTTACTTTTTCTTTTAACTGTGTGTGTGCATGGGAGATGGGTTGGGGGGAGGGGGGTATAACTGTGACCATGCTTTTAAATCTGTGGGGGAGGGAAGGGAAGGTGGTTTTATGTGGGGTCATTTTAATCTGTAAAGCACTTTGTGATGCAACTTCTTGTATGAAAAGCGCTTCATAAATAAAGTTTGATTTGATTTGACCGGACTCTCCCTCACACTCTCACTCTCCGTCTTGAAAAATGGATGCTTGTCAATCTACATGTAAAATATCGACATGAGAAGAGAAACCGAAGAGAACAAACTTTAGCAACGCTAGCAGTCAGATTTGTGTAAAAAAAAAGAAATGAGCGCTATTACAACATGTTAGGCTTAGCCTACAAAATGCTGAAAACTTTCACCATTCATAAATGTTGTTGTTTTACACATTTACCTCTTTGCTCGTTGCCAGTGATGAAAGAGAGAGTCTGATGTGTTTGTCATTTTGCGTCATATATGATTTCACTGGAGGTTGAACGATCTGGCGATGTAGTAGACTCGTTACAAAATTGCTCAACGACGCTCCCAGAGATTTTTGGCCTTTATGGCCAATCGTTGGTAAGGTCGTCACACAAATGCAAAATACAGCTGGCTTGCAATGATTTAGGTCTGTACTGCCCCCTATCACCAGGGAAAACACACACTGTCACTTTAAATAAACACCTCCTCTGTATTTAGGCTCCCAGATTTTCATTCCTCTACATCATCCTGTGGTCCATGTCCTGCTCACCATGTGGCTCCTGCTTCATCCTCACACTCCACAACACTTGGGCTTATTAGACACTTGGGACTGTGTTCATCCCTTAGAGAGCACTATACCAGTGTACCAGTCATAGAGATTAGATTACCAAAATCAAATTATTTAAAAAAGTTATTTTATCCTTTATGAGACGATATTTATGTCTGTTTATTCCACTGATGGTTGACTTTTACAGAAGGGAAGCTTCTCATCTGAAAGGGAACGGATGGATTTATCATCAGTTAACATCAGTTAGTTCAGCCGTTACCGCGACAGCCTCGTTTCTGGCAGAACTCTGCTCCAGTAGTCCTGTGAGGTCAGCGAGAGTGTTTCAGAGTGGGATGTTGCAGATGAATCAGAGTCCATGTAGGTGTGACGTGTCTCTGAATTGTCAGCGGGTTTTGTTTTAGTGGCGGTGTGTATTTATCGCCAACCTTAAGTGCTCTCAGAGTGCCTAGGGGGCTGTAACTCTGACAAATGGTGAAGTAAGACTGGGCCAAGTCAGGCGGGACGTTGCGTCTCTGCTTCTGGCACGTCTGCTTTGGTTCCTGTTGACCTTACAGCGGGCTGAGAGGGGTGGATTAAAAAAGTAAATAAAAAATAGTACAAGCAGACATAGCCAGAGTAGAAAACAATATAACCACCTGAAAGTGTTGGTGTTTAGAAATGTTAAAAAAATCCTTTGCCCATAATTGAGAATAAAACATGCTTAAATCACTTTGCAGTTTTTTTGATATTTCAACAGCCTAGTCTCCCAGCTTTACCTCAATGCAGCATGGACAGCATCTGAGAAAATCCCTTCTCATTCACGGGGATTCCTCCGTTTTATCCAAAATAAGGAGTATGTGCTGATTGGATGCTACTGGTAGCCATGTGGACGTCAGATGGTTTTTCTCTAGTATCAGGGATGTTTCCATTCAGCTCGGCATTGTTTTATTGTTTTGGACCTTTATTGCTGATGAAAGATGCGTTCGATGACAAAGTTCTGGTTCGGTCCGTCTTTCTTTTTCTACTGTAGCTGCATGAGAAACCATTAATGTTCCCAGATAGCTGGGAGTCCTTTCTGTTTTGTTTTGGTGTCACTTTCTAAAGTTTCCCTGCAGAACGTTGCCCTGCGCTCTGAGTTCTGCACATAAACATTCTGCATGTGTTCGGATAAAAAACAGCTGATTCGTTCGGTACTCGTGCGTAAATACTAATACGTGTAATGTTACACCCAGTTTCAATGTCATATTGAGTTACAGAGACCCAAACTAAACCTTACCAGCGCAGACACAAGGTTGTGTTTATTATAATGGGTTTTACTTGTCAGTTCAGCAGAAATAGACTGTGGCTGTCATCAGGTCGGTTTTCAGCAGAGGAAGAGATGGTTCAGCTAGGATGGTGCGGCGCTAGGTGAGGAGGTGGAGGACCGTCTGATGAAAACAGGGACGATCCATTGATGCATGCGTGGTGACGCGTGTATTTAGCCAAGGGGGCAGAACAGATCAACTGGTCTGACCTCAAAGCTCCGCAGGAAAGAGTCTCGAAATACATGCATGAAGTTTAGGAAACATTTTCAAATCCAATCTCCTTTTGTTCTGGTGAGAATCCAGCAGAAGAGGAAGAACCGCCTCGTTTCCAGCGTATCTGGTCTCGTTCTCATATATTCATGAACACTTGCTTCACGCCCCAGAACATGTGCTATATGAGTGAATACAAGCAGGCTGCAGCCCCTGTGGAAGGAGATGAATGTATGCACAGACATAGGCGATGACCTTTTCACTGCTGCTCTCCTACTAGGGTTGTCGCAGTTTATAGCTCCAAACTGGATGTTGTCAGAATGAGAAATACTCGTCATCCTGCTGTTATTCAGCCACGCTGACTCTGGCCGTGGACTCTTGATTTGATATTTAATCACAGAGAAGATTACTGATATTTTCTTCCATTATATCCAACATCTGGAGTTGCACATTTATTTAAAGGCCAGACTTATACTTTGTTCAGATACTATAGAAGAAATGAGTGTTTCACCTCATTTTTAGTTCCTACTAACAGTAACTGGGAGTAACTGAGGATCCGTATTTTGTGATGGGAACGGTTTCCCCTTTGACAGGTCAGTTACTCAGACAACCTCTGGACCTCGAAAAACTCATCCATGCGTTTATCTTTAGTCGGATTGACTACTGTAAAAGTGTCTTCACAGGTCTGCCTAAAAAGTCAATCAGACAGCTGCAGCTGATCCAGAACGCTGCTGCTCGTGTTCCTCACTAGAACCAGGAAAGTAGAGCACATCACCCCAGTGCTAAAGTCCTTACACTGGCTCCCTGTAGCTCAGAGAATAGACTTCTAAATACTTTTACTACTTTATAAATCATTGAATGGCTTAGCACCAAAGTATGTTGAAGATCTACTGTTACTATAGCAACCCCCCCAGACCAATCAGGTCCTCTAATTCCAGTCTACTCAACATCCCTAGAATCAGAACCAAACATGGAGAAGCAGCTTTTTCTGTTTCTATGCTCCTCTAATCTAGAAAAAACTTCCTGAAAACTGCAAAGCTGCTGAAACACTGAGTTCCTTTAAATCAATGCTAAAAACTCATCTGTTTAGAGCTGCCTTTGATTAATGCTTTCATGTATCATGTTTTGTGTATGTTTCTTGCTTTATTGCTGTTTTTACTTTATATGCTTTGTTTGTGTTTTACTTTTATCCCCTAATCATGTAAAGCACCTTGAATCACCTTGTTGTTGAAAGTGTTGCTATACTAATAAAATTGCCTTGCCTTAATAGAGCACTTTGTGAACAGCCAGCTTCTTTAGTGATGACATTTTGTTGCTTGTCCTACTTATGGAGGGTGTCAATGAAAAATGTCCCGTCTTCCGTGTGGGTGACAGATCCTAACATGGATGTCAGGCTGCAGGATTTTGGGACAATATTCGAATGCAATTAATGAACATTACAATAGCAATACTGGTTATGATTAACACTCATTCTTCTGACATATTTCCTGCACCAGTCTAGAATATTCCTTTATTAGCTTTAGCATCTCAGCCACTACATATATAGTAGATGTCCTAAATACTAGGGGTGTAACGGTTCATGTATCCGTATTTGGATTTTTAGGTACAGAACGTTCGGTACGACACAGAGGCAGACAGAGCAGCAGCATAACTGCGTTGCACTTCAGCCAAAAACACGTGACTGTGTAAACAAACACAGCCCAGCCTCCTGAAAGCAGAAGTTATGACCAGCTACTCTTCTTAGGGAGAGCAGGAACTGGAATCACAGCTTCCGTTATTATTCCCTGTTTGGGAAAACTTGGGCTTCCCGGTGTTACGGACCAACACGTTTTCATCTTAACTGGTTACCAACTTCCAGTAACGTCGGCTGCTGTTAGCAACCGCAGATGTTGTTGTCATTGTTGCCGTTCTCTTAGCATCACAATAAACTAATAGCAGAATGGACATCTGACTGTAATAATGTGTGAATTAGTCAGTGACGTTTGTGTTGTTTTGCAGCAGCTGGAAGCTGAAGGAAAGGAGCTCCGCCCCCACCACACCGTCACACATAAATACTAAAAGAAAGTTCTTTATCTAATGTTATCTTTTCTTTTCACACAAACTAAAGGGTCTAAAAAGCCAAATAAAAACAGAACAGATGAAACCAAGAGAAACTTTGGTGTAAGAAACCGCAGCTTCTCTGCAGCAGTGATTAAACCATTAGAGTAGCAGTGCACTGTAGCCCCGCCCACCTCACCTGTATAACTGATGTAACATCCTGTCATGTGGCTCTGGCAAAAGCTTTACCCCCGATTAACTTGTTACCACTGCTGACACAGACAGAAGGAGAGTCTGAAAAATTCATTTCACATCCCAGATTGTTTTGACTTTGGCAGAAAACCAAAGTATTGATGTTGCCGTTTCCTGAAAACAAAATATTTATTACATTTAAAATAGATTGATTTATTTCATATTGTTATTGTAAACATTTTTATGTTATTCAAGAACAATTTGTTGAATTTTTTAAATTTAATTTTAAATGTCATTACAGAAAAACATTGTATTTTCACTGAAAATGAGCCAAACCATAAAATAAGACCAAGGTACGTAACGTTACACCCCTAATAAATGCCGATATATACCATGTAGTTGTTTGCAACTGAGATATTGCACACTCCAGCACTGTCATGACAGTCGTGGCTTAATATACTGTGCAGCTCTAACTTCTTCTATCAGTTTAACCTCTCCTATATTTGAAGTGGGGTCTTCCATAGACTGGACTCAGATTCAGGAACGTTCCTCAGCTTTTCTTCAGTGATTTCAGCAGCAGGCCAGAGAATCAGACCACCTTTATCAGGTAATATTCTTCCTTTTACACAAGTGTTGATGGTATGCAGCAAGGTTTGGCTGTTTCAGAATATCAGCCAGAATGTTTCTAAGAGAGAAGCAGACAGGGAGCTGACCTTCAGATGATATAAAGAAAAATAGTTCGTTTTCTGGGTCATTTTGTTCTGATGCCTCACAACCAGCAGCTGGTGCTCGCATACCTCCTGACCTGAATAGATCGACAGTTTTTGCAGATTGCCGTGACACAGCATGTGTAGCAGCACCTTTTTATCATGTCAGGCCCTGTTGATCACAATCCCTCCACGATAAATGACTTTCTTTTGGGATCGGACCAACCTTGTAAAAAAAAAAAAAAAGTCACCTGGTGATTGGGAAGTTGTGAGTTCAGATCCAGCTCCTGCTTCACCCATGTTGGAGTGTGTGTGGGTTTTTGGATGTGACTTCTACCTGAATGTGTTTAAAGTTGCCGATAGGACTAGAAAAGTTCTCTCCAGCTGCAGTAGTCGGGTCCAGGTCACAATGATTCGGTAGGGGTGGGAGAAATAAAACTTTCACTGGAAAATCACCATTTAAAACGATGTCCCTACATGAAAGCAGCCTGCTCTGCTAAAGCATTCAACGCTTTTTGTGCCTTATGGTTCCCAAATATTTACAGCAATATTTTTTCAAAAAATAGAAAATGATTGAAGCTCTTTTTTGTGTTTTTGTTCGACCGAGGATGTTAGACAAAGCAAATTCATTCATATAGGACACTTTCAGCAACAAGGGAATTCAAGGTGCTTTGGGTGATTAGGTGAAAAAAAAGCAAGAAAACATAAACGAAAACATTAAACACAACATCAGAAACATAAAAACATAAAAACATGCTACAGTTATGACATTCCACCTGTCATTAATCATTTACTCAAAGGCAGTTTTTAGCTGTGATTTAAAAGAACTCCGTGTTTCAGCAGCTTTGCAGTTTTCTGGAAGTTTGTTCCAGATTAGAGGAGCATAGAAACTGAAAGCTGCTTCTCCATGTTTGGTTCTGATTCTAGGGATGTTGAGTCGATTGGAAGTAGAGGACCTGATTGGTCTGGGAGGGGGGGGTTGCTATAATAACAGTAGATCTTCAACATACTTTGGTGCTAAGCCATGTAATGATTTATAAGCTAGTAAAAGTATTTAGAAGTCTATTCTCTGAGCTACAGGGAGCCAGTGTAAGGACTTTAGAACTGGGGTGATGTGCTCTACTTTCCTGGTTCTAGTGAGGAACACGAGCAGCAGCGTTCTGGATCAGCTGCAGCTGTCTGGTTGACTTTATTAGATTACAGAGGAGCAGAAGCCATCTCCTCCATCCATCGTAACAAGGATCATCTCCCCGACTCCAAAGTCTCTCTGCCCGGCTTTCAGAGACTTAAAGAGGAGCGGCAAAAGCACATGAGGTGGATTAGCAGACCTTGCCAACAGTTGATGGAGTCAACAAGGACATGTTGCTGTGGATTATTGTTTCTGCTGACTGGATTTTGAGCTGTTGACTGAACACAGAAACAGACTTGAGTCAGAGGCCTTTTAGAATCATTCCAAAACTGACTGCTACAGAAGATTCTTCCTGCCCACAGTGTCACCAACCAGAACGACTCTTTGAAGATACTTGGATGATCTGAGTTATAATAGCATTTAACTTTCCTTTTGGATGAATAAAGCATTTTTAAATTGATTGAACTGAAAAACTCATACCTGAATACTTAGTAACCTAAAGCTGATTGGCTCTGATAGCAGTAGAATCACATTTCAACAGCTTGCTGTTGAGGTGCTTCCTTTCAAATGGGTCGATGTTGTGAAATGTTAAGTTTTCTTCATCCAGATTATATATTGATGCTGATTGGCTTGTCTACTAGAGTTTATTGCCTCGTGTTTGACAGATGACAGAAAATGTTCTGAAAAGGCTAAAAGTCTCCGATTTCTTCCAGCCGGGGGAGGAATGTTGAAGAGGATTGGGATTCTTTGCTCCATGTTCCCAGAGAACGGAGCATTCACAGCGCTCATTTCTTTCTCTCTGCTGTTTTCATTCTCTTGTTGTTGCAGGTGTAAACCTTTAAAGGTTACAAGGAGATGAATACAGACATACAAAGGCTGTGGTGAAAAAAACCCCAAAATGTTTCATCTCTCTTAGATGCTCACTTGTTGTTGAAATGTTATTTTAGAACAAGTTATTTCTGGGCTCAATTTTTGTTCTCTGAACTCTTGATTTAAGTGTTGTACTGATGAGGAGAGGTAGCTCAGTCCATTAAACTGAACCCTCTAGTTATATTTAGTTATAATTTACTTCCTTTTGCAATGTCGTTTTTTTACATCTTAATAAATATTTATTTTAAGTTTGGTCTCTTGTATAGCAGAGAAACATTCTGCTGCTGATTTAATGTGTGTTTGCTTTTATTATAATATCCTTCAATACATAAATCCTCGTTTTCGGGGGCATGTGACTGATCTTCAATTGCAAAAGATTGATTCTTTTAAAAGTCAGTGAATAATTGTTTTAAATAATCCTGATCTGAATGTTGACATTTCTAATTGTGATGAAGATTTTCTCCATAATTTCGCAGCACTTGTCCAGGTCTGACATGTCCATATACTCATAAAATTGCTGGGGACAATAACCATAAGCTTGAGTATGGTTTGAAGATTGCTGGGGACAATTTTTATTAATTATTTATATCCGTTTCACGTTTCATTACAACATGCACTGCAGTGTATAAACGGGAGTTAAACATTTTATCTTTATTCAAACAATAAAAGTTGAAAGCCATAACTTGTGTTTTGTTTTTCAAACGGCACTGAAAACCATCATTAAGGCTGTTGGTTAGGAAGAATAATTAAAATCCACATCATAGCACAAAGAACAATGTTGGCTATAAACTCGTCCTAGAAGAACATGCGCAACAATAAAACGCATTCCCTTTGCAACGCTTCCTGTTCTGTGCGGAGAAACGTCCTGCAACGGGGCGGGTACCCGCTGGTGACCTGCATACAGTTGTTTCACACGTGGAAAAACATAAATTGAAGCAACATTATGTAAGTTTTGCTCTTGGGGTCCCCCTACAGTTGGGAAAAATGTATTGTTTTCTACTACTGTCGTAAAATCTGCCTGTGCATTGACAAGCGATACCGTCTAACGTTACAGATTCTCACGTCTTGGTCAGCCTTCGTTGTGTGTCAAATGTCTTCATCCCAGGTACATTTTCTGTATTTCAGCATGTCATATGTACGCCGGCGTAGTCAGTCATATAATAAAGAAATTAGACCGTAACACGTTATAACATGATAGTTTCAAGTTGTTTTCACGTTTTTACAATAAACTATGACGTTATAACGTGATACGGTCTAATTTCTTTTTTATATGGCTGACAGCTCTACGCCGGCGCACATATGAATACAATTTCATGTTGGTTTTTTTTCTTCAAACGCCAAAAGATCGTGTAGCTCACATTTACAAGCCAGCGTCATTATAGCAGCCTATTGGCTACTGCTTTACATAATGGATAAGCTAATTCTTGAGTTTGTCACTCTCCCTTTTTCGCTTCCTTGTCTCCTTTTGTTGGAGGCCTTGTTTTTGTTGCCGCTTTGACCATTGCAAAAACATTCACAAGCGGTAGCAGCCAGCAAACAAATCCTTGTTTGGCTAGTGTGGGGGGTGGAAGTGAGGTATGCCATAAAGCAGCAGTCGAATTTTGTAGTTCTTTATGTGCACAGGTCACTACCCGCACCCTGAAGTTACGTAGTGCCAGTAAAAGCAATACAGACCCCGTCAGGCTATAGCATGTGTGTCATTCAACCTATTGTAAGTTGATGTACCATCACAAGGGTCTAGGAAATATATTACGAAAGTTGAAAAACGACATAGTGTTGCTTTAAATTTCACGGGTCAAGCGGGTTGCGAGTGAGAAAATATAATTATTTTAATGTTTTGCTTTAGACTCCCAAAAAGGATTGTGTTGATATTGGCGGAAAGAGCATGAGAGAATATTTCCCAACATTGCGCTGATGGTGAAATATTCTTGCTATATAGGCGTCCATCGCTGCCAGAGAGACTTTTCTGCAGCTGGATTTGCGATTCAGGAACAGAGAACACAGTTAAAGCCTGGGACTATATGATATTTTGTTTCTGCACACTGATCTCTGCATCAAATAAATGTCAGCTGTGCAACATTCCAAAGCAATAAAACACAAATAATTCATTCTATTATACTTTACATTAAATCAGGGATCACGCTATTTTCTGTTTTCATTTTACTTGAAAAAAATCAGAAACATCCATCCATTATCTGTACCCGTCCATCCTATGCAGGGTTACGGTGGGGGGGTGTTCCTATCTCCAGCTCTCATGGGGCGAGAGGCGGTGTACGCCCTGGACACAGAGACACTCATACCTGAGGGTAATTTAGAGAAGCCAAAGTCATGTTTTTAGACTGTGGGAGGAAGCCAGAGTACCCAGTGAGAACCCACGCATGCATAGAGAGAACGTGCAGAAAGACCCCAGGCTGGGATTTGAACCCACTACCTTCTTGCTGCACGGCAACAGTGCTACCAACTGCTCCACTGTGGAGCCCCTGAAAACTGTCAATCATAAATATTACTGGGGACATGTCCCCGGCGTCCCCGGCTAAAATGACGCCTATGATTATACATCATCTTTCTCTCCCTGTTTCCCTGATTCCTTATCCAGTTCAGGTTTGGTCAGTTCAAGTGTTTTAACAGTAGATAAATAAATGTAGCCATTTTAAGGCTAAAAGGGAACTACATTAACTAATGACCATGATGGAGGCTTCCTCAGTGTTTTAGAGGCCTATGACTGACCTTTATTGGTCAACTTTATCTACACAATGTGGAACATTTTTCTTTCTTTCTTTCTTTCTTTCTTTCTTTCTTTCTTTCTTTCTTTCTTTCTTTCTTTCTTTCTTTCTTTCTTTCTTTCTTTCTTTCTTTCTTTCTTTCTTTCGTAAGGATTACATATGTCTGGAGATGGATTTAGATGTAATGAGAAATATTGTTTTATAAATAATCTAATCTAAATATTGCTCTCACTGACCCTGAATGTCTCCTTGCTGACCCATCATGTTGTTCTGGCTCTTTGCTTTGCTCGGTCGGCCTTTCACCACACACAGAGGTCCTGAGGATGCTGGAGTACATTCTGACCAATTCTTCACCCTCAAATATTGTATCAGTTCTAGACTAGGCCTGAATCATTGTCAGATCTGAAAGAAATCCTCTAATCCTCATGTTATACGCTAAAATTGAGAAAGAAAGGACCATCCATTCTAAATTACTCTCCATTCATTCATTAGAGACAAAAGCCTGTTGAAGGGCAGCAGAAAAGTCACACTTGAGCTTTGTTTCCCCCCTGCAGCCCTCAGGGGTCTGACAATAATTCTACTTCCTGCTCTTCTGTTGAACATCTTCTCCTCTGACCTTTGTCTCCACACAGAACCGTGGATTTCCTCTCTCAACCTTCTGTCTCATGTTCAGCTGAACAATGTTCAGACTCTTTATTGACCCCATGTTTCTTTCCCTTTGGCTCTTCCTCGTATATAACACACAGTAGCACATTTATTTCAGTGATGCACTCATGCTCACAGTACATAAACTCACAGTAGGAAGCTGGCTGCGATCGGTGTGAAGGTCACCACAGCTACAAGTGGTAGATGAGCAGAAACACTCCAATCAAAGGCTTTTCCCATTGCTGTGGGAACCTTTAATTATGCTCCCCACTTCAACAATGTGAGCTCGTTAATGATGTTTCACATTCTGTCCTCCCCTGCGCGCCCTCTAATGACGTCCCCACCCTTCAATAGCGCGACTATCGGTGAAGCAAGCGCCAGAGGTTTTTCCAGGTACTCATCACACACCCGCTGGATCCAACGTTCAACTTACGGTGAGGCAGAAAGGCTTCCTAACGCGTCTTTAATGACAGGATGCACACTGCAGGACGCAGTAAAAAGGGAACTGTTGTGGGGTTTATGAGGGTTAAAAAAAGGGGCCCAGATATTCTGCTGCTGCAAGCACTTATTAATGTGTTGGATATGTAAAAAAATAGTTGAGAGATGAATGAAAAATGAGCCTGAATGAGGTTTCCAATGGTTCACTCATCTCTCTGACAAAGAGTTTGGATAGAACATAAATCCGACTCAATAAGCCGCTCCCCTCCTGACGGCGGCCTTGGCAGCGGATGAAGGATGGAAAGTCGGTCGTTATCACTCAGACGTCCCTCCTGACCCGGAATCCACCTGCCTTTCATCTCCCTCCATCTCTGCTTTTCCCTCCTCGCTACAGCTCCAGAAGGCCTCCTCATTTATTCTGACAGCCCAAACCCAAACGGCTCCGTAACCTCAACCTAAACGCACAAACACATTACTATCGTACGCACTCACTGGCCACTTTATTAGGTATGCCTGCTCCAATGCTCGATTAAAGTTGAATCAGCCAATCGATACATTTATTGATCTAGACGTGGCGAAGACGACTTGATGAAGGTCAAACTGAGCATCAGAACGAGGAAGAAAGTGGACCTAAGCGACGGTTGTTGGCACCGGACGGGCTGGTCCAACTGTTTCAGAACCTGCTGATCTTCAACAACCATCTGACATGTTCACAGATGATGGACTGAAGAGGAGAAAACATCCAGAGAACGGCAGCTGATTGGAGGAAAGCGTCTTGTTGAGGCCAGAGGTCAGAGGAGAATGGGCCGACAGAAAGCCAGCAGCTGAAGACCACACAGGGTACCACTCCTGTCAGCTAGATCAGGAAGCTAAAGGTACAATTCACAGAAAAAACAACGTTTCCTGGTCTGGCTTCAGATGTTTCGCTCAGAACATGCTGGAAACGAGATGAATGGATCCATCCCGTCTTTTATCAACAGTTCAAGCTGCTGGCGGTGATGATGATGATGATGATGGTGTGGAGGTGTTTTCTTCACACATTTCTCCATCCCTTCATGACCACAGTGGACCATCTTCTGATGGTTCCTTCCAGCACGATGGAGCTCCTCGTCACAAAGCTCAGATCTTCTTAGACTGGTTTCCATGACGATGAGTTCACCTCCACCGTGCCGTTTTTGGAACATTAGAAGTTTTTAGGTTGACTGCAAGTCCTGTGAAATGATCTAGAATGTAGAGAGAAGATCATTTGATGTTTGAGCTCAGCTATATGTGTAAAAAGAAGTGGGAGTAGAGAAAACCTTCCATGCCTTTCATCAAAGGACCCAAGAACCTAGACGATAAACATTTTCAGCACCTGCTCAGGTTAGCTTGTAGATTTCCAAAGAGCATCCTCAGGATGAGGTAGAAATCACCCGTCTTCTGTGATTAGTTCTCTAAGTTTTTTCACTTTCACTCAGCTCCCAGCTGGCTTCTCCTGCTGCTTTCTTCCTCCTCTGTTATCATCCTGCGTGCCTGGCTGTCCCTCCCCAGAGATACCTTTGTTCTGACAGCTACTGTATTCTCCAGGGCTGTGTGACAGAATGGTGCTTGACCCGAACTCAACCCCTGCTGCGGTCCGGCTCGCTCACCATTCCTTCTGCAGCCAGGCATCACTAAGCCGCATCTTGTTCGATTAGTGCTTGTGATTTTTGAAATCAAATAAGACCATTGCATCTTTTCTGCGCCAGAGCGAGCAGAGAAAAAACCCCATCTCTCTCTCTATCTATCTCTCTCACACACAGAAGAAAGAAAAGCTTTGCATTGCTGGCTCAGTGCTGCAGTCTAGCATTCAAGTAGCCAATCTGTTCCACAGCACAGAGCCACATGACTGATCAGAATCTATCTGAAATATTGAATAATCATTGTTGTGAAGTTTGTAATTCATTCCCTGTAATCCCAGCTACACGGCTGTTTAATTCTCTCTGTTGGCGCTCGGTGGACGGACATGAAGCCGACTATTTTGGATGCTTTGGAGGTGGAGATAATGCATCCGTGTTTGCAACGGGTAATTAAATGTAAAACCAGCTGCATGATCATTTTCCTGCAGTAATTTGAAACATTAAGCCGTGCCGATGTCTTAATAACACAGTCAAACTATTTTTCACAGCCTCACAGGAAAAGCTTTGCAGGGAGAATGAGTTATCTGCTTAATTTGAGGTGAGAAATGTTTTTGTGATGCAACAAAAAAACAAGAATATTTTACAATAGGGAAAAGTAAATCTAGACTGCCTAAGAGTATATGAGATATTATGCAGGAGTTAGGTTTGAATAAATATTTTCTGGAATATATTTGTAATTAATGCAGACCATACCGTAATGGGTCAGAGCTGTTTTGGCAGTCAGGCAGGTGGTCCTAATATTGTGCCTGGTTGGTGTATTGTGTGGGAAGTAAAAGACTTTGACATTCTAATTAAAACTTCTTATTACAGTTGCATGATGGGACATAGAATAGAATAGAAATCGACACCGAAAGGTTAGAGAAAATCATCTTCAACAGAGCTCAACATCATCTTTAAACACACAAACATACAAACAGTAAAAGACCTAAGACCACATAGAGCTGAACTAAAATCACCTTTTATAAAATCATTATAGACATTGCTGTCCTGTTAGGGGCTGTGATTGCAGTTGGAATGAAGGATTTCTTACAGACCGACTGAAAGAATGATGGAGGGGATGAAACGAATCCTCTGTGATTATTGAGGCTTTCCTGATCACAGAGCGCTCCTACAGATGGACCAGTGGAGTTTGTGTTCAACCAATTATTTTACCCGCTTGATCCGTAATCCGTGACAGTTTTGTTTTCTGTTTACTGAGGAGAAAGTTCTACCAGGATATGTGATATTATAGGTGAGAATGGATTCTAAAGGTGAACAGTAAACCATGTTTAAAATCTTTTTCCTGACATTAAACTTCCTTAACTTCCTGTTGAGACGGAGGCGCTGGAGTGCTTTATTGTAAATTGAGTCTGAGTGCATTTGGAAGGACAGACGAGTGTCCATCTGTGTCCCCAAATATTTCAAACCCTCCACCTGTTCAACCTGCTCTCCCTGAATAGAGAAGGGTTTAAAAAGCTGAGATGTAGTCACTGCTCTGTCTCTAACTGCACAGCACGACTTTGTCTTTGAAACATTTAGTTCAAGTGATTTTTCACTAAAAGTTCTCACCAGGTCATCCACTACAAGTTGGTACTGGGACTCCATACTGTCCATGTGGGCCACCAGGGCCATATCATCTGGATTAGAAAATGTCATCACGATTCAGTTCAAAAACATGATATTAGGCCTAATCCCAAATGGAAACTAAATGTTGTTTTAACTTTGATCATCTGAATATCTTTAAAGAGTCGTTTGTGATGTAGCAGTCAGTCTTTCAACGATTCTGAAAAGGCCTCTGATCGAAGACGGTTGCTGTATGAAAGCCTCATGACCATCATGACACGCTAACAGCTCAATATCCACCCAGCAGAGACGATATTCCACAGCAACATCTCCTGGATGACTCCATCAGTTGTTGGCAAGCTCTGCTAATCCGCCTCATTTGCTTTTGCTGCTCCTCTTTAAATCTCTGTCTGGCCGTTTGGTCAGAAAGACGCTGGAGGTGGGGAGATGATCCTTCATGGTCCGAACTTCCTCCTTCTCTCTCTGCTGTGCTTCCATGAAGCCTCCTTTTCAGCTCCTCTGGTATTTGGGGTCAAAGTTCAGGTGTTATTTGAGCCTCTGAGGTGCTAATCAGCTGCTCCCAGTAGTAAACACAATACCTTGTTGCCATGGTTATGCTTTATAACAGCTGTTGGAAATTTAAAAGGTAAGAATAACAATCCCTCCAGCTACTCAGCATCCAGAACCAGAGGGAATAACTGCCCAAACATGCAACGCCTCGACCTAAATAATGATGAACTAAAGTCTAGAAACAGAACCAACAGAGCTGCAACCATGAGGGGCGCTGTTCTAGAGAACATGTTGGACAGTCTAGCTTGATGAGCGCGAGGAACCCCAGACATATTGGGTTTAGTGGTTCTAATGGACTTTAGTCAAACAGAGAATAAACCAGCCTGAAATCAGTTTCTGTCCAAATGCTGAGCTCGGTCCTCTGGACAATCATCATCGCTGTCGCTTCTCTCAATGAGTCATTTCTTAAACCATCCATTATCTGTACCCATCCATCCTATGCAGGGTTTGGGGGGGGGGGTGGTGTTGGGTCCAGCAGGCATCTGGCGAGAGGCGGGATTCACCCTGGACAGGTCGCCAGTCCACCATAGGGCAACACAGAGACACACAGGACTAACAATCATGCACACACTCACACCTAAGGGTGATTTAGAGAGACCAACAGTCCAAAAACAGACTGTGGGAGGAAGCCGGAGCACCCGGAGAGAACCCACGCATGCACAGGGAGAACATGCAGAAAGACCCCAGGGCAACAGAACTACCAACTGCTCCACAGTGAAACTTTTTATTAAACCATGGCACATAAACACAAACCTTTACCTTCCTTTATCTGTTTACAGGAATATAAACAGGAATGGTATTAAACATAAAACAGTTTGAGCTCTGTACTGAATCAGTCCCCGTTTAACTCTGCATACAGTTTTAATAATTCACATTTATTAACTTTACAGAGTGACCCATGACCGAACCATCAACCCAGAGCGGATCCGTTGACCTGCTTCTATTAATATACGTTTACAGGTGGGTGCAATCTGGGTGTGCGCCGACCTCCTGCCTGCTATGTGCCATTTAATCAGAAACGGGGGTGACAGGCGGGAAACGGGCCAGCTGATGTGACCCTGGCTCTAATGAGAGGAGAGACCGATACTCTGCTGTCAGCGAAGACGAGGAGAGCTTCTGAACGGGCCACATTTTCATCCATAATGACGAGGGCTTGGCAGATGTACAGTGGCAACCTGAAAGGCCATAACGAGCCAACGCTGAGGACACGCTGATGCTGAAGAGCAGTAAAACATAAAAGAGGAAGCCATGAAAACTTTTTAAAAAGCAACTGATTAGCAGCTGTTGGAACGGCTGCAACGCTGCTCAGTCATCATGAATCTGGGAGGAAATAGCTGCTTGGGGTTCAGGTTCCAGCGTTCGGGTGAGCTGCCCTGTAAAAACACTTGGCTTGGAAGAACTCTGTGTGTTTCTGACTAAATGCACCAGAGATATAAATATGTAAACATCTGATGATCTCATGTGTGAAGCTGCCAAACTTCTTATTCTCCATTGTTTTCTTCCCCCTCATAATTTAGCCAGCAGCAGCTAAACATTTCTGCCCCGGCTTCCAGCTCAGAGTTGGCTTCACTTATCCTGGAACTTGGATCCAAGCAGTCAGATCTGTAGTCATCGCCTATATTTGGAGACTGACGAGGGAACTAATCCATAAAAACAATCATCTCAAAATAATGACATACATGGGTGTGCATCGACATGATCAGGTCAGCTCACCCCTCAATTTCATCAAACCCAGATGATTCTGAGAATATTCTATTAGCGCCACCTACTGGTACGTTTGTATGCCAGTTCCAGTTGGTTTTAGTTGGTCTGATCAATCCTGTAGTCTGTTTCTCTGCAGGTTCAGTTATTAGGTGTGATTCTCGGAGACTCTGAAGGTTGGCTAGTGTGACGCCATCTTTGGTTTCTGAAACAGAATGATTCATAAAAGTCAGATTTAGACGAAACTGAATATGTCTACTTTGGTGAGAAGCTGCGTTCAGTGAAGCGTAGTGGCGGTTACTTCTGCATCTGCTTCCTTTGAAAGAGGAAATCTTTGCTGCATAACCAACCAGTAACTCATGTGATGTACCTGCTGTGCTGCACAGCCTTCACTGTGTGTTTTAACAGTTGGAATAGAAGGTTCTGCTGGTAGTTATTTGCATAGACAGACTGTAGATCTGTGACTAGCCTGCTGCTGGGACGGTGAGGCTGTTGCAGCAGCCTTCATACAGCACCACTGATGGGTTTGGGATTTTCCAGCCTTCCTCGGAGCCGTTGAAGCAGAGCGGGAGCCACTTTACTTCCTGAGTGGGAGTTGCTTTGCTGCTTGTTGATTAGAGCTGACGCTTGAGGCTGTGTCCTTGTGTTAAGCTAGCTGTTGACAGTGGATCCCATTTGCAGGGGAGCTTTGGGACGCCGGCCCCCAGACGTCTCTGTTAGGGTGAATTTTTGCATGTACAGCTTTATTATTCTGATTTAATAGAACAGTGCCAACCAATATCCCACGCCGCTTCCTCTCCTTTCAGTTTTTATTTACTCACCTCTGCGCTGCTTACCACCCTCCATCTTTTTCCATCTCTTTCTGTCTCTGCACCGACTCCAACCAATGCAGGACAATGCAGGTATTAAATCAGATTTATTGTTGAGCAATAGAGCCGTGTCTGAGTCACAGAAATGAAACCACCCCCCCAGAGCTTTGCCCTTCTCTACCTTATATTTGCCCTCCTGCTGTCTCCACTCTGATATCGCTATAAGGACAAATAATTGAACCCCTGGGAAACTGTTCCATATAATTTGTTTTATTCCGTTTTTTTTCTGAATGGAACTAAAGTAAAGGTAAGAGAGAGCGCCACATAAATATACTAAATTAAAATAACCACAGGTATGCCTGAAGGATTGCAGTGATTCAAACATCCTTCACTCTATCATTGGGAAAATGTTGAAAGGATATTCAGGGGAATTGCTTTGCTGAAATGAGGTATGCAAATGGTGACTACAGGGAGTAAACCGTTGGCAGACAAAACTGAAAGGAGGAAAATATGTTGTGCAGATATAAATAATACACTATAACCATTTTGTTTGGATGTTGGAACTAAAGGAAACCATGTAAAGAAGTTAAGAAGCACTAAAGCGGTGGAAAGAAATCCACTGTGTCTGTAATTATGAGACATTTGATAAAACTCTTCAAAGTTTCTCAACTCAGAGTTTAAAGAGACAATCTGCATTCAGGAGCTCTTCCGTTTGCTTTCCACATTTTCCATTTTTACGACTCAACAGATTATTTTACATGTAATACTTCATATGTCTGGGTCGCCTCAGGTTTAATATATTTATTAACATAACTGGATGATTTTGTACCTTGAGACGATATTTGTTATACATTGTTTCAACACAACTGAACTGAATTAAGTTCTTAGGATGGAAAATGATGTGAAACAGGTAAATAAAAGTAAAAACTGCAAGCTATTTTATTAGCAGCTGTTTCCTTCTCATTATGCAAATAAATATTAAAGCAATATTTATCCATAATAAGACAGATCTATCTTCTTTCCTGGAAGCCTGATGAACATTAGTAGAAGTCTCATGTGATTTGGGACTGCCAGCATATTTACATCAGTTCAGTTTTATTCTCTCACTGTAAACGGTTGTTTTCATGTGGCTAAATTATTTCTCTCATTCATTTATTTTCCTTATTTTTGCATGTCAAGTAGTGTTCATTTTCAGTATGGTTTGCCTTGAACTTTTTAGCATATGAACAGATCCATGAATAATATGGAGTTATGTTCCACAGAGAAATGTGGGAGAACTGAATGGCTAATGAGGGGCGGGGTATTATGAGCGTGAAGAAGCTGAAGTTTTCCATGAGTTTAGTTCAGTTTACAGCAGATGTTTAAGGGGCGGTCAGCTTGTTGTGAAAGTGTCCATGTTTATTACTCATTAATATAATCTATACTGTTATATACAGTTGTGGCCAAAAGTTTTGGGAATGACACAAAAATTTGTTTTCACAAAGTTTGCTGCAAAACTACTTTTAGATCTTTATTTCAGTTGTTTCTGTGATGTACTGAAATATAATTACAAGCACTTTATACGTTTCAAAGGCTTTTATTGACAATTACATGACATTTATGCAAAGAGTCGGTATTTGCAGTGTTGGTCCTTCTTTTTCAGGACCTCTGCAATTCGACTGGGCATGCTCTCAATCAACTTCTGGGCCAAATCCTGACTGATAGCAACCCATTCTTTCATCATCACTTCTTGGAGTTTGTCAGAATTAGTGGGTTTTTGTTTGTCCACCCGCTTCTTGAGGACTGACCACAAGTTCTCAATGGGATTAAGATCTGGGGAGTTTCCAGGCCATAAACTCAAAATGTCAACGTTTTGGTCCCTGAGCCACTTAGTTATCACTTTTGCCTTATGGCACGGTGCTCCATCGTGCTGGAGAATGCTTTGTTCTTCACCAAACTGTTGTTGGATTATTGGAAGAAGTTGCTGTTGGGGGGTGTTTTGGTACCATTCTTTATTCATGGCTGTGTTTTTGAGCAAAATTGTAAGTGAGCCCACTCCCTTGGATGAGAAGCAACCCCACACATGAATGGTCTCAGGATGCTTTACTGTTGGCATGACACAGGACTGATGGTAGCGCTCACCTTTTCTTCTCCAGACAAGCCTTTTTCCAGATGCCCCAAACAATCGGAAAGAGGCTTCATGGGAGAATATGACTTTGCCCCAGTCCCCAGCAGTCCATTCACCAGACTTTCTGCAGAAGATCAATCTGTCCCTGATGTTTTTTTTGGAGAGAAGTGGCTTCTTTGCTGCCCTTCTTGACACCAGGCCATCTTCCAAAAGTCTTCGCCTCACTGTGCGTGCAGATGCGCTCACACCTGCCTGCTGCCATTCCTGAGCAAGCTCTGCACTGGTGGCACTCCGATCCCACAGCTGAATCCTCTTTAGGAGACGATCCTGGCGCTTGCTGGACTTTCTTGGACGCCCTGAAGCCTTCTTAACAAGAATTGAACATCTTTCCTTGAAGTTCTTGATAATCCTATAAATGGTTGTTTTAGGTGCAATTTTAATAGCCACAATATCCTTGCCTGTGAAGCCATTTTTATGCAACGCAATGATGGCTGCACGTGTTTCTTTGCAGGTCACCATGGTTAACAATGGAAAAACAATGATTTCAAGCATCACCCTCCTTTAAACATGTCAAGTCTGCCATTCTAACCCAATCAGCCTGACATAATGATCTCCAGCCTTGTGCTCGTCAACATTCTCACCTGAGTTAACAAGACGATTATTGAAATGATCTCAGCAGGTCCTTTAATGACAGCAATGAAATGCAGTGGAATTTTCATGGCAAAGAAGGACAATGCAATTCATCTGATCACTGTTCATAACATTCTGGAGTATTTGCACATTGCTATTATAAAAACTTAAGCAGCAACTTTTCCAATTTCCAATATTTATGTAATTCTCAAAACCTTTGGCCACGACTGTAGTACCATGTAGTATAGCATAGTACACTGTATACTATGTAATATAGCTGTTAGCCTAGCACCACTCTGAGGATTTATCCACTAAGTCAAAGCGATGTGACATTAGTCTGCTACAGATAAATGAACTATTACTGATGTTCACATCAAAAACTCTGAATTATGTCTTTAATGTACCCAGAGTGAGCTGCAGTGTCAGGTAAAATCAGCAACATTAGGGTCAAAGTTCACAGACAGTATCAGTGATAGAAGCGTTGATTCCCTCCAGGAACAGTGCCGATGCTGGAGGGAGCAGGTACTACCTGACTAATTAATGGGTGACCGTCAACTATAATCCCGTCGACACGGAGAGACCTCTCATTGAATCGCCCGTTGTCCCTCAGATCCACTGCTGGTGCATCATGGGTAAGGATCCTGGTGTCCTGATGCACGGCAGGTGGGGAGTAACAGCTGCAATCTCTCTGTCCAGCAGAAAATTGCTACCGATTAGGAGCATTAAGGTAGAGGAACTTTCCTTCGACTTTAACAAGCTTCACTCCAGGTTTATATCATGATTGATTCTCTACTCAGAGCTTTTTTATCAATCCATTAGAGCGCGGCTGCAGCATGGCAGCCCTCCAGACATGGGCATTAACATCCCATCTCAGGGCGAGAGACACCAGGAAGGTCAGCAGGGTGGGAGGGGCTGAGGAAACATTTACTACTCTTTTACAATGTTTTCTGGGCTATGTTCAGCATGTTCAATATTTACTGCAACATAAATGGGAAGGGAGGCTCTGTATGTCCATTATTGTTTAATGTAGAGTGTAGAAGGTTGTAGAAGACTCCTGTTTCTGTCTGAACGTTACAAACAAGCTGTGGGATAAAGATAACTCTTAGCTGCGGAGGGGATGTCATGATTATCCAGAACATTACACCAGCAGAAGAACTCCAGAAACCTCTTTGTTGCATCTATTAACCCTTATTGGGCTTCTGCTATAAATGATTTAAATCATCTCTATTAAACTACAAAGAGAAGACATCATGCAAAAGAACATGAACAGGTTGTCATCCTGTAGATGCACCATGTTTTCTTTAGCGCTGACTTATTGCAGTAATGTTTGGTATGCATTCAATATGATGAAAGGGAGTAGTACAGCATGCAGTGTTGGGCATTAATATTTATATAAACTTGAATTTATAATAATTACAGTACACTTTTTTTCAGTGCCAAATAACAAGGAGACGGTTTGGAGACGGTTAATGAATCAGATAAAACGTCTCATGCTTTTATTTTGAAGTATGGATTTTTTTATTATAAAATTATAAATGACAAACATGAAACACATCTGGTTATTGAATTAGCTGATACACAAAAACACATTAGTAACCTGTCATTGAGCTGCAGCCAATAGGCTTCAATGGTTTTCTCATAATTTAGTTCAGTTTGTTTAAGTTATGAAAAACAGGGAAAGTTTAACCCAACAAACTCTAACAGTAACGGAGTTGGATAAAACTTTGGCTTATTCCACAAACCCTTTATTTCTAAAAATGATGGATGAATCAGAGGTTGCGCTATACTTTGCTGTTGTCCGCCATTTTGACTAACTGGGTCAAAAAATCATAAAAAGTCATAATCTATTTTTACCTGTCAAGTTTTAAAATGGTAACATATTCATTAGTGTTATTTTTTTTATTCAATATAAATAATATTCAATCCGAATGACCTGAACAGAGAACTACGTATACAAAATCAAATTAAACAATTGCACTTTAAATATGAACAGTTCACCTGCTGTGGCCTGAACTCACAGTCTCACACAGTGGCGGTTCTACATTAAATTACTCCCCCCAGACGCACGCACAAAAACAACTGGATACAAATGTGAAGATTCTTAGGTGCTTTGAGTTTCAGTTATTACATTTCCCTCTTCAGTTTACCTTATGATTTTAGTGCTAGGATCGTTAAGTGTTCGTGATTTGAGTTTCCTTCTACTTAGTGTTTGTATGTTTTTTTCTTTCCACAACGTTTTCCCCTCTTTTCCAGTTTTTTCTTTCAGGTGTCTGTACTTTGAGTTTCTCTTGTTTTCTGATCCTTCCTTATTTATTTAATTAGGTCTTATTTAAGTCACTAGTGTGTTAGTCTTTCTTATTTTTGTTAGGTTGTGTAGACACTTCTACTTTTCTGTAGTGTAGATCAGGGGTCTCAAACTCCAGTCTGCTGGAGGGTCTGCAGCGGCCCACACAGCGCCTATAACATGATAAGCTTCACCTGGGCGTGCAGCCTGGTCCTCAGCACCCCGCAGTACTTCATCTTCTCACTACTGGTCTCACATCTTCTTCCTGCTCCTCATGGAACTGAAATGATCTCCTGTTTGTTTGTAATCAAATAGTGGGATTGCTGCAGAGGTTTTTGTCATGAGGTTTTGGATTTTTGCCTCAGACAGACAACTTCTCATGGGGGTTTAGATGATGTCCTGGAAACTGAATCCGCGCTCCGCTGCCACACTGGAGACTGGAAATTAAGCGCAACTTCAGCCAAAGTTTGGGAATCAGGAAACATTTCTCCAATCAAAGTGATCAGTAGTTAGAAAGACTCTCTGAACGAGCCGTTTCCTGATCCGTAAGCTATCGCTTCAGCGGGAGGAAATCCTGCAGCACCACTGGTTGGCATCACACCGGTGCTCTAGGGTGCGACGCGCTCCAAAGCCCCAGTAACTCTTCTGTCAGCTCCCGGTTAGTGAGATGCATTGAGGACGGTGTCCAGGTCTGAGATGATGCTGAGCTGCTCTCATGTGAATGTTTGTTTGATTGATTCAGTTACCTGGACTCCATGTGTAAAGTTAAAAATGTCTGCGGATCTGCACCAAGTGGTCAGAGGTGGTCAGAGGTATGAATACTAATCTGTCAAAATAACTGACAGCCATGACAGATGACAGATTTTTCCCAACACCGTTTAGGAAAACTGGTCAAATATGGAAAATATTCAGTTAATGCGACCCCTGAGATGACTATTTATCTAGTCAGAGACAATGTATAATAAAAACATAACCTTGCAAAATACACAGGAAGATGTTTTCCAAAAGATTCTATCAAATATTCTATCTTCTACCTGCACATCCTGGGCAGGTAGTTCTGACTGTACAAACGGGTTCAATTATACACTGAATATACAGTTCTACATAGTTCTAAATTACATAATACAATAGGCCAGAAAATTACAAAAAGAAAAATAACAACAGGAAAAAATACCTATTTGTTAATCCTAAATGTTGTTATGAGAAGTGATGCTTTGTTGATGGAGAGAGAAAGACCAGTAAGCAGAACCTGAGATCAGTCCAGTTCAGGGAGAGACCTCCATTATTTACGGCCAGAACAGAAAAATATGATTTGTTGAATGTTTTACATGGAGAGATTCCTTCTCTTCTTAAATCAGATTTAGTTCCTTATGTTGGTTGAAATAAAACAGGGTGGAGCATCACTGAGGATTATTTTCAAAATTACCACGCACTGGAATACATGGTTGGATTTTCAAAATGTTAAATATTCTCTTTACCAAGTCAGACCCATTCAATAAATGAGAATATTATTGAAAGTTCATTTATTTCAGCAATTCAATACTTTGAGTGAGGGACACAGACTGATGTTTATATTATGATGATTTTCTGTTCAGTTAATGGAAAAAAATTACATTTACGATCCGAATATTACATCAGAGTAATAAAATCATTATAATACAGAATGTGAACCTAATGAAAGTTATGTTTAATACCTGCAACAAGCGAGTCTTTGAACACATATCCTTTTTAATGAATATGACTGTGGGGGTTCTGACTTAGTTTTCTACCATGATTTTTTTTTTTTTTTCCTCTGTAATATATTGAAGCAAGATGTCTGAGACCAACTTGAAAATATGTAACAATCATTGCATTTAAACATGTACCTGAGGCATCAAAAGTAAGAGCTGCATTTATTAGCTACTGGCACGTTTTAAAGCTGCCGTATTTTATACAGTAATATTGTGATAACAATGAACTATCAATATATCATTCAGTCCTAACCTAAATACAGAGAGGAGAATTATTTTACACTTTGTACATTATTCAGATAATAAACCAAACCCAAACATTTCCTGTTCTGTATCTTATTGAATAGTGGATAATTTGGTTCATAATAATGCAATCAGTTTATAATTATTATGGCTCTCCTGTGTAAATCTGGTAAAGTGTTGTTTTTCTGCGTTTCCCTGAATCTTCAGGAGGTGTTTTATGGAGTTATATGGAGTTAAGTTTCAGTCCAGACCAAAATAAGATTCAGCTCATTAATATTCATCACATTCTCAGCCTCTTTCTGCCTTGGCAGCCTGACCTTTGATTTGACTCTGGTCCTCCTGATCTAAAGGGGACCGGCTATCCAGGACCAGTCATAATAGGGAAGAGTCAGCTTGACTCCTCATAGATTATTATATTTTCTTGCTTACTTGCTCCCAGAGCGATGGCATTTTCCATCCAAAAAACTGTGTAAAATATTCAAAGACTGGAGCATGAAGACAAAAGAGCATCAGACCTGGAGGCAGAGGTCTGCTTCAGCTTTACATGAAGAGCTGCTATACAGGTCATTCTCAAAAAATTAGCATATTGTGATAAAGTTCATTATTTTCCATAATGTAATGATAAAAATTTTACTTTCATATATGTTAGATTCATTGCACACCAACTGAAATATTTCAGGTC
This sequence comes from Valencia hispanica, assembly GCA_963556495.2. Classification (NCBI taxonomy): domain Eukaryota; kingdom Metazoa; phylum Chordata; class Actinopteri; order Cyprinodontiformes; family Valenciidae; genus Valencia; species Valencia hispanica. The sequence goes on from OY747706.1 coordinate 1,692,241, forward strand.
TTTTATTGTTTTAAAACTGATGATTTTGGCATACAGCTCATGGAAACCCAAAATTCCTATCTCAAAAAATTAGCATATCATGAAAAGGTTCTAAAAACGAGCTATTAACCTAATCATCTGAATCAACTAATTAACTCTAAACACCTGCAAAAGATTCCTGAGGCTTTTAAAAACTCCCAGCCTGGTTCATTACTCAAAACCGCAATCATGGGTAAGACTGCCGACCTGACTGCTGCCCAGAAGGCCATCATTGACACCCTCAAGCAAGAGGGTAAGACACAGAAAGACATTTCTGAACGAATAGGCTGTTCCCAGAGTGCTGTATCAAGGCACCTCAGTGGGAAGTCTGTGGGAAGGAAAAAGTGTGGCAGAAAACGCTGCACAACGAGAAGAGGTGACCGGACCCTGAGGAAGATTGTGGAGAAGGACCGATTCCAGACCTTGGGGGACCTGCGGAAGCAGTGGACTGAGTCTGGAGTAGAAACATCCAGAGCCACCGTGCACAGGCGTGTGCAGGAAATGGGCTACAGGTGCCGCATTCCCCAGGTCAAGCCACTTTTGAACCAGAAACAGCAGCGGAAGCGCCTGACCTGGGCTACAGAGAAGCAGCACTGGACTGTTGCTCAGTGGTCCAAAGTACTTTTTTCGGATGAAAGCAAATTTTGCATGTCATTCGGAAATCAAGGTGCCAGAGTCTGGAGGAAGACTGGGGAGAAGGAAATGCCAAAATGCCTGAAGTCCAGTGTCAAGTACCCACAGTCAGTGATGGTCTGGGGTTCCATGTCTCCTGCTGGTGTTGGTCCACTGTGTTTTTTCAAGGGCAGGGTCAATGCAGCTAGCTATCAGGAGATCTTGGAGCACTTCATGCTTCCATCTGCTGAAAAGCTTTATGGAGATGAAGACGACCTGGCACCTGCTCACAGTGCCAGAACCACTGGTAAATGGTTTACTGACCATGGTATTACTGTGCTCCATTGGCCTGCCAACTCTCCTGACCTGAACCCCATAGAGAATCTGTGGGATATTGTGAAGAGGAAGTTGAGAGACGCAAGACCCAACACTCTGGATGAGCTTCAGGCCGCTATCGAAGCATCCTGGGCCTCCATAACACCTCAGCAGTGCCACAGGCTGATTGCCTCCATGCCACGCCGCATTGAAGCAGTCATTTCTGCTAAAGGATTCCCCACCAAGTATTGAGTGCATAACTGAACATAATTATTTGAAGGTTGACTTTTTTATATTAAAAACACTTTTGTTTTATTGATCGGATGAAATATGCTAATTTTTTGAGATAGGAATTTTGGGTTTTCATGAGCTGTATGCCAAAATCATCAGTTTTAAAACAATAAAACCCCTGAAATATTTCAGTTGGTGTGCAATGAATCAAAAATATATGAAAGTTTAATTTTTATCATTACATTATGGAAAAGAATTAACTTTATCACAATATGCTAATTTTTTGAGAAGGACCTGTAAGCTGGATCATGGATCATCCTCTGGGAACCTAATGTTAGCAGTTAGCTTCTTCTTTATTGGTGTTAAATTTATCTACAAGCCAATCAGACGAGGTTTTTAAAGGTCTCGTTTACTCGTTTTTTCCCATAAATTTGATGTGATCACTAGTTTGAATGAAGGCGTTGTGACTTGTTCTCAGTCTATAAAATGCTCTGGGACTCCTGTTTCAGGAGGTTGAGGTATGTCAGTGGAGACGACATGATTACGAGTCTTACTCATCAACATGTACGATATGGAAATGTCTCGCCTCTAATTGGCTAACAGCAACACAACCCCTATGCTGCCTTTGAACAAATAACTAACGTAACTTACTTTGCTCGTGGTGTTCAAAGACAATATCCAACAATTTCCTTCTCAGCTATTCTTTCTTGGGTACAAAAGGCAACGTTGATGTGCTATCTCCACAAATAGCACAACTCTGAATGTGTTCCACCTTGTTGTGGAGCTGCTAAAGGTTAGCTTCTATTAGCAGAGCTGCAAATGGTTAGCTTCTACTAGCATAATTGCAAATGGTTAGCTTCTACTAGCAGAGTTGCTGACTGTTAGCATCTACTAGCAGAATTGCTGATGGTTAGCTTTTACTAGCAGAGTTGCAAATGGTTAGCTTCTTCTTACAATGTTGCTGATGGTAAGCTTCTACTAGCAAATTTGCTAAAGGTTAGCTTCTACTAGCAGAGTTGCAAATGGTAAGCTTCTACGAGCAGAATTGCCCAAGGTTAGCTTCTACTAGCAGAGTTGCAAATGGTTAGCTTCTACTAGCAGAATTGCAAATGGTTAGCTTCTACTAGCAGAGTTGCTGACTGTTAGCATCTACTAGCAGAATTGCTGATGGTTAGCTTTTACTAGCAGAGTTGCAAATGGTTAGCTTCTTCTAACAGTGTTGCTGATGGTTAGCTTCTACTAGCAAATTTGCTAAAGGTTAGCTTCTACTAGCAGAGTTGCAAATGGTTAGCTTCTACTAGCAGAGTTGCTGACTGTTAGCATCTACTAGCAGAATTGCTGTTGGTTAGCTTTTACTAGCAGAGTTGCAAATGGTTAGCTTCTTCGAACAGTGTTGCTGATGGTTAGCTTCTACTAGCAAATTTGCTAAAGGTTAGCTTCTACTAGCAGAGTTGCAAATGGTTAGCTTCTACTAGAAGAATTGCAAATGGTTAGCTTTTACTAGCAGAGTTGCTGACTGTTATCATCTACTAGCAGAATTGCTGTTGGTTAGCTTTTACTAGCAGAGTTGCAAATGGTTAGCTTCTTCTAACAGTGTTGCTGATGGTTAGCTTCTACTAGCAAATTTGCTAAAGGTTAGCTTCTACTAGCAGAATTGCAAATGGTTAGCTTCTACTAGCAGTGTTGCTGATGGTTAGCTTCTTCTAACAGTGTTGCTGATGGTTAGCATCTACTAGCAGAATTGCTGATGGTTAGCTTTTACTAGCAGAGTTGCAAATGGTTAGCTTCTTCTAACAGTGTTGCTGATGGTTAGCTTCTACTAGCAAATTTGCTAAAGGTTAGCTTCTACTAGCAGAGTTGCAAATGGTTAGCTTCTACTAGCAGAGTTGCTGACTGTTAGCATCTACTAGCAGAATTGCTGTTGGTTAGCTTTTACTAGCAGAGTTGCAAATGGTTAGCTTCTTCGAACAGTGTTGCTGATGGTTAGCTTCTACTAGCAAATTTGCTAAAGGTTAGCTTCTACTAGCAGAGTTGCAAATGGTTAGCTTCTACTAGAAGAATTGCAAATGGTTAGCTTCTACTAGCAGAGTTGCTGACTGTTATCATCTACTAGCAGAATTGCTGTTGGTTAGCTTTTACTAGCAGAGTTGCAAATGGTTAGCTTCTTCTAACAGTGTTGCTGATGGTTAGCTTCTACTAGCAAATTTGCTAAAGGTTAGCTTCTACTAGCAGAATTGCAAATGGTTAGCTTCTACTAGCAGTGTTGCTGATGGTTAGCTTCTTCTAACAGTGTTGCTGATGGTTAGCTTCTTCTAACAGTGTTGCTGATGGTTAGCTTCTACTAGCAAATTTGCTAAAGGTTAGCTTCTACTAGCAGAATTGCTAAAGGTTAGCTTCTACTAGCAGTGTTGCAAATGGTTAGATTCTTCTAACAGAGTTGCAAATGGTTAGCTTCTTCTAACAGATTTGCAAATGGTGAGCTTCTATTAGCAGAGTTGCTAATGGTTAGCTTCTACTAGCAGAGTTGCAAATGGTTAGATTCTTCTAACAGAGTTGCAAATGGTTAGCTTCTTCTAACAGTGTTGCTGATGGTTAGCTTCTACTAGCAAATTTGCTAAAGGTTAGCTTCTACTAGCAGAATTGCTAAAGGTTAGCTTCTACTAGCAGTGTTGCAAATGATTAGATTCTTCTAACAGAGTTGCAAATGGTTAGCTTCTTCTAACAGAGTTGCAAATGGTGAGCTTCTATTAGCAGAGTTGCTAATGGTTAGCTTCTACTAGCAGAGTTGCAAATGGTTAGATTCTTCTAACAGAGTTGCAAATGGTTAGCTTCTTCTAACAGAGTTGCAAATGGTGAGCTTCTATTAGCAGAGTTGCTAATGGTTAGCTTCTACTAGCAAATTTGCTAAAGGTTAGCTTCTACTAGCAAATTTGCTAAAGGTTAGCTTCTACTAGCAAATTTGCTAAAGGTTAGCTTCTACTAGCAAATTTGCTAAAGGTTAGCTTCTACTAGCAGAATTGCAAATGGTTAGCTTCTATTAGCAGAGTTGCTAATGGTTAGCTTCTACTAGCAAATTTGCTAAAGGTTAGCTTGTACTAGAAGAGTTGCAAATGGTTTGCTTCTACGAGCAGAATTGCTAACGGTTAGCTTCTACTATCAGAGTTGCCAAAGGTTAGCTTCTACAAGCCAAGTTGCTGAATGTTAGCTTCTACTAGCAGAGTTTCTAATGGTTAGCTTCTCCTTTACTGTTAGGTCCGTATTTTCTGTCTGAAACAGGAGTTTTATCTTTAAACAAACAGGTAAAACCTGCTGCTGTTAAACATTTCTGATGGTAAAACTGACCTGAATGCAGAAGACGGCAGTATTTATGTGGGTTAGGGACCACAGCCGGCCGTGAGCAGCTGAAATCCACCAACGCTCTAAAAACACTTATAACTGCCTATTTAAATAGTTTAACACAAATATATCTCAATATGCATTAATATGCAGAGTAGAAACAGTCTTGGCTTTATTGCAGAAATGAATATCTGCAGTCATCGTTACCTCCAGCCAATCAGCACTTTCTGGATGTATTTCTGCTTCCAAAGCTGCATTTTCTTTAGAATAGTTTAGATTTGCCATATGAAAAAAGCCCCGAATAATTTGGCTCCTCTTTCTCTCTCCTTTCTCTCCTCTGTCCCTCCTCCTCCTCTTCCAGACGAAGATCAGACACAGAAACTGTGCTGCAGGCTTCTAATGATACTGCTCTGTTTTCTAAGGCAGACCTTGGTCCTCACTTACCTCTTCAAAGCTCTCTGCTTTTACTCACTACAGATACTGACATGCTAACACGGTGAGGAAAAAAGGAAGCTGCTCCAGAAATCCCCCGTTAAATAACAGTTTAAGAAGCACTTCAGGTTCAGATTTCCTTTCAGGGAAGGAATCCTGCAACACCCAGTAGCAGACCTGCATGAGGCCCTACCTAACAGACTTAGCTGGATTAGTTTTCATCTTCCCGGACCAATAAAAGGAATAATTGATCTTCTTCTTCCTCTGAGCTGCATGTGAACTCTCAGCTGGTAAACTGGATAGATTCCCGTTGTATCGGTTCTTTAGTTGGGATCAGATGGGATTGGATGTACGCTTGAATCTGAGAATGTATTTTTCTGTATTTCTTTAAATCAGGTTTGGATTTTGAGCCTTTGACATTCCATCAAAAGAATCAAATTTCCCCAACCGTGCCTGGAAAATGTTTTTAAATTAACTTGGTTATAGCAGAACGTCTATTCCTGTAAACTCATGAAGCCTGAGATCTGACTGTACTTGTAAATGGAAATCTATTATTAAGGTGTTTTGTTTTATAGGTGCAGTTTGTGTTTGTGCTGCGTATTGCCACTGGTGTGGAAAATCCCATCAGATTACTCTGCTGTTACACCTAAACTCTCTCTCTATTTATAGCCTACCTTTTCTGTTTTACTTTATTTTACCATAACTTTATGGATAAAAAAGCAATACCAATTTTCTTTCAATGCATTTAATCTTTTTAGTATTGGTTTTTAGGAGAGCTTCAGACAGAGGATTTGAACAGGGAGCTAAGAGCATTCCGCTTCCCTAGATTGCCAGGATATCTGCGCAAATATTGATGCACTTTTAATGATTTTAACGTGTTAAAGAACCAGAACACTTAGTGCACCTTCAGGGCTCGTAAAAACACACCGCTTCCTTTTTTAAACAGAGACACAGGCAGCATACTAACAAAGATGAATGGGGAAATATATTTAGAAGTATCTTTATAGCTGTGTGCTCGTGCTATCAGCCCTGTGAGCGTACCTGACTCTCCTCCAGGGTCAGAGGGTCACTCCTTTACCACATATCACCTTTATCCTGGCTCACCACTTTCACTGTCCACCAAATTAGCACCATTCTCCGTCACACATGCAACAAGCCCTTGTATCATCTGAGGAGTTGCTCGTATGTCTAATGGTCCTTTCTGCTCTCCGTAGGGACTCCCAGAGTGGTTCAAATCAGTCTTTTATCACGCTTTCATTTAGTGAAGGTGTAAATATGAAGGATGAATTAGTATTGCATCCTGTACATAGACATTATCGCAAAGTAAACCTGGTTTATTCCCATTTAACTGGTGCCACATGTATTAGGATCTGGGGCTGAACAGCAGACTTCCATGTTGTGGAAGACATCCTGCCTTGTTCCAGTACCAAAGAGAACTCATCCATCAGTCATCAGTGACTATAGACCTGTTGCCCTGACATCCCACATCATGAAGGTCCTGGAGAGACTCCTGTTGGCACCCCTGAGTAAGCAAACAAGAACGTATCAGGACCCACTGCAGTTTGCTTATCGCTGTGGAGTTGGAGTTGAAGACGCCGTCATCCACCTGCTTCAACCAACCCACTGTCATCTGGACAAAGCAGGCATCACTGTGAGGATCATGTTCTTTGATTTCTCCAGTTCATTTAACACAATTCAGCCTGATTTGCTTTGTCAGAAACTCCTGAAGACACAGGTGGAGCCCTCAACAATCGCCTGGATCAATGACTACCTGACCAACAGACCACAATTTGTGAGACTGAAGAATTGTGTGTCAAACCAGGTGGTCAGCAGCACAGGAGCACCACAGGGGACCGTACTCTCACCATTCCTTTTCACTCTGTACACCTCAAACTTCTAGTACAAATCAGAGACCTGTCATCTGCAGAAATACTCAGATGGATCAGAGATGGACAAGAAGCTGAATACAGAGAGCTGGTGGACCGCTTTGTGACATGGTGTGGAAACAATCGTCTCACCTTGAATGTGAACAAAACAAAGGAGATGATTGTAGATTTCAGAAGAAACAGGGATAAGTCAAACACTGTTTCCATCATGGGAGAAGAAGTGGATGTGGTTGAGGAGTATAAATACCCCAGAGTTCACCTTGACAACAGACTGGACTGGAGACTGAACAGTGAAACCGTCTACCAGAAGGGACAGAGCAGACTGGACTTCTTGAGGAAGCTTAGGTTCTTCAAGGTTTGCAGCAAGATGCTGCAGATCTTCTACAAGTCTGTTGTGGAGAGTGTAATCTCTTCATCCGTCATCTGTTGGGGTAGCAGCATCAGAGCCAGGGACTAAAAAAGGTTCAACAACCTGATAAAGAAGGTTCTGGTTCTGTTCTGGGGACGACTGTGGAACATCTGGAGATGATGATGCAAAGAAGGATTCTTCATAAAATCCAAAAAATTATAGACAACCCTGAGCATCCTCTTCATGAGACTATCATACAACAACAGAGCGTCTTCAGTCGGAGGCTTCTTCAGTTTCGCTACAACACAGACTGCTACAGGAAATCCTTCCTGCCCACAGCCATCATGATCTACAACAACTCCTTAAAGAATTAATTATATAAGCTACAACAACACTTGATTTCCCTCTGGGATCAATAAAGTATTTTTAAATAGAATTTTTGAATTTAGCATGGAGGTTATCCTGTTTCATGTTTAGAGAAAAATCCACCAAATCAGCAAGAACCAGGCTTTAAAATCTAGAAACTAAACCCAGACAAATATCTTCTTGGTTGTAGATAATGTCTTAATTTAATCCTGCAAACATTTTACAGAAACTTTCTTTACCATATCCTCTTCTGTTTGGTTTGTTTATCCTTCATCTCTCAGGATTGTTGATGCTTTAAAGTAAAACTTGCATATTGGAGAAACCACTCAGGCTGCTGCAGGATGTCCTCATTCTTTATCACAACTGATTTTATCTGATTTTAAAACCAGAGAAAGTAAAAATAAAAGACGTTAGACATGAGACTTGACTTGGACTCGTGGTCTGAGACTCGAGTCTTTACCTGATGTAATGAGCAGAGAAAGGAAGCTCCAGGCTGCAGCGTTTGCATGTTTTACTTCATTATTATTCAGCGACGTTGGTGGATTATTATAGGATGTTAATGATAACAATCTGTTCATGTTAGCTTTAGCTTCACAATAACGACCACATTCTCCATCTGATCGTTGAATTAAATTACTCTGGATCATTTCCTTACCTTTGACCTTCCCGCGCTGCTAAGCTAGCTGCAACATTACAAGGACACTTTCTGCTGGAAATATCAAAATAAAAGCACTTCCCGGTTCACTCATTCATTTACCTCCTCCACTTTGTCTCGATCATTTTGATGTTAATTATCTGAACATCTTGACTAGAGCAAAGGTTTTAGATTTCCCAACATTATTAAACCTTCTGAGCTCAGAGTGAGATGAAGAAAACCCTCCAGTCCAGGTTTAGTGCTGATATATAATGAAGGACAATATGAAGACAGGGATGAGCAGCTTTAACTCAATTACTATAAAGATGAAAAAGATCAAATTCAACATGAATAGCTTTTATTTTATTTTATTTTAGGACATGAAAGCCTCTTTTTGTTTCTAATGAGATACGTTTTACATTTGATTAATTCTCAAAACAACATAAACCAGCTTTTAGCTGATTATTGGATGGTAAATTAAGCGTTAAATAATTAAAAGATAACCGTTAATAAATATTCAAAGGTTGACAAATATTTGAATATTAAATATTCATGCAGCGATGCAAAGTTAGAGGTGACCCAGATGTTGGAGATTTGATAAGAACTTGAAACTTGACTTGGAAATAATGACTTGTAAACACCTCTGTATGAAACATGGAAACATTCTTGTATTTTATGAATAATGAAACTGATATTTTCTGCTTTAAGGTAAAATAAAGATAGAGGGAAGCCTGAAACGTGAACTGATTACCCCAGAGAGCAGAGAGTTCAGTTCTGTGATGGAGGTAATATGAGCAGATTAGGAAGAAATGGCAAATAAACGGATGAATAAAAGATGTGCAAATGTGTAGGAGGAGAGGGATGAAGGGTAAGCAGCAGGTATTAGAGACACACGAAGCTGGAATCAAGGTTTTCCTGTGGCTAAAAGTTGTGTATATTAGGGAGGATGGAAAGATGGAAGGAGGAGAGCTAGAAGAAGAGCAGCTGATGGATGAAGGTGAAAGTGGGAGGAGAAAGGTGATCAGATAACGATGATAAACCATGAGGAGCAACAGAGATTTCCATCTTTCACTGCCCAGTAAAACTCTTCAGCTATTTACATCATCTGATTCTGTTCCCCTCAGCGCCTCACAGAGTAAAGCCCGGTTCTGACGATCAGACGAGCTCCTGATTACAGACGTTCAGGCTTGATTTCTGTTGCTGCTCTCAGTCAGACGACAGAGAAAGACACCATCACTGTCTGTACGGCGGCGGGGAAACCCAAGGTTCTGGATGTGTTTACAGGCAGGACTCTCCAGTGGCTGACTCCAGCCGGCACTGATGGAGGAAAGTCATCAACCTGTTGATAAAAATGGTGCTCTTCACATTCACACAGTGTGATTGTTAGTCGTCCATTTGAAGGTGAATAAACACGGCATGCAGATAAAGCTGAGAGTGTTTAGACTGAAGCGCTGCATCCCAGCAGGGGAACATATCCGTGTGCATTCAGATGAGTTCTGCTGGAGAACAGCTGGTGCCGGCAGCTGATGCTGCTGGTTGTTCCCCCACTTTAAGCCTCTCTCTCCATGCTGCTGTGCGCTGAAGGGAGAAGTGTGTGAGGTGAAGGCATTGACGAGCTCTCCGAACAGAAAAGGGATTCGAGCCGACCGGCGGTGAGGAAATGACGCTGTGGGGTTAGCTGGGGAACGTTCTGCTTGAATAACCGGTAATACTGAAACGTTCAGAGTTAAATTGTTTTCATAGTTGTGTTAGGAAGAGCTCGGATTACATGACAGGGAAGAGGTCAAACTCTAGATGTTGTGGATGAGTCATGAGGTCCGTTTCTGTTGCTCTCTGCTCCTCAGGAGGAACCGGCTGTTTGACGAGTCCACAATGAACTGTTGGTGGTTTGATCAGAGACTAAAGATTTGTAGCTGTGGTTTTTGCTCGACGTTTTAAACAAATTCTCAGTTGTCTTATAGGTTTAGGACAACAGCTTACATCCATCCGTCCATTGCGTTCCCATCCCAGCAGAGAAACGTCGTCCCTCCATTGTGTCCTGGGTCTTCCTCTGGGTCTGATCCTGGTGGGACGTGTCCGGAACACCTCACCAGGGAGGCGTCCATCCTAACCAGATACCAGAGCCTCCTCAACCAGCTCCTCTCGATGTGGAGGAGCAGCGGCTCTACTCTAAGCCCCCTCTGGATGACCGAGCTTCTCCTCCTATCTCTAAGGCAGAGCCCATACACCCTGAGGAGGAAAATCATTTCAGCCGCTTGTATCCGTGATCTTGTTCTTTTGGTCTCCACCCAGAGCTGAGACCCTAGATGAGGGTAGGAACGTAGATCGATCGGTAACTCGAGAGCTTCGCCTCTCAGCTCTCTCTGCACCACCACAGACCGGTGTAGGTACCAGACGTGTTCGGGGGTCCTGCGCTTGTCGATAACGTCACACTACAGCAACGCCATTTTTAACCCTGCCAAGCACTCTATGGTGAAATTTAAAAGAGACATAAATGTTAATAACAGCTCCTGTGGGAATCATCAAGAAAATGTGACACATCATTTCTGGTGCTGCTCTTTCACACATGGGCTTTGGAAAGAGTTTAGCAGGTTGTTACTAACTGTATTCTGACAGATTTTCCCTTACGACAGAAAAATGTCTTATTCTGTTTTTTTAGAATACCCCAAAAAAGATGATAAATGTTTAACAATTCATCAAATCAATATCAGACTATCAAGAAAAAGGCTCTCAAAACAATTCATACACGTACATTTTTGCATGTACAGTATTTATTTAACACCCCTGGCTGTTTGTATCTGTTGAATTCTTCTGTATACTTCATTTGTCCGTGTGTTGTATACTTGCTATTTGTTCAATAAAGTTCGTGCTAACGTCATGTAATATGACGTCATAGCAAGGCGCAGGCCCCTGAGCAGATCTGGTACGGCAGTACACCGCCTCCATCGCCGCACCGATGCGCCTTTCCACCTCCTGCTCCATTTTTCCCTCATTCATGAACAAGACCCAGAGATAATAAAGCTTCTCCACTTAGGGCAGGATCTCGTCCCCGAACTCTTTAAAATAATTTTATGATCTATGTAACATAAACATAAGTTTCATCCATAAGCGTTTCACTGAGTACACAAATCGCCTCTCAGCTCCTTCAGACATTTTTCCTGCTTTAGTTCCTCCTTGTGTTTCAAGTCTGTTTTATTACTGTGAACTGATTTCAGCAGACCAGACCCCCCCAGATATCTAACAGACGTCTGCTTCACTACTACCCTCACATACCCCCCCCCCACCACACACATTCACACATTGATTCCTATTTATCAGCAGTGAAGATGAAATCTGTCGGCTTCTTTCTGATTCTGAAGCTGAATCTGAAATATGTTGCTGCCCAAATAAAACATTCAGCGGCCAAATGGAATTATTTAGTGAAGCTTTCTGTTTTAGCACAGTTAAACAGGCTGATATTCCTGCTTAGTTCCATTAATATTGATGAAAACTTACTCAGATTCAGACTAATTGACTCTTTAATGTACCAGCCATCATTTTAATTTAATTTGAATGTGCTGTGCTTTTTAACTTTGAAGAGCATAAAATATTACAGTCCTGGGTTTCTGCTCCCTGAATTCGCTGGTTTTCCTTTTTTTAAAGAAACAACTAGGATAAAATCTCTGTTTGCTCATCAGCTGTGGAAGTTTGGACCAACAACCCCGTATGAACCAAATTAAGCTTGAACTTGTTACAAACCACATGGTGCTCTAATATTACTCTCAGAATCAACTAAATCATCTTCACGCTGAAATCTTACGCTGCAGCACATTCTTCATACAGTAACTGAAACAAGTCGGGGCAGGAATGAAGTCCGGCCGTCATAAATGCTTCCACAGTCCTACTTCTGCAGCGTTTCGCCTTCATCTCCTTCCTCCCTCCAAATCATCGTCTCACTGAGACCCAGCAGTGTTTCTCCTCCTGCCTCCCCTCGCTTGGCTGCTCCTCCGTTACGCTGTTGCTGACTGTTTACAGCTCCAGTCTTGCTTTACAGGCCCAGCAGGTGTGGCCAGAGTTCAGCGGTCTGGGCCAGAAACCAGATGCTTCCATGACTCAGGGAAACCTGCCAGCTGCAGGTGTCTCACTCAGACCCAACCCGATTGATCCCCTCCGTCTCTCTCCAGCTTCGTCCTGGGCTGGGGGGCGCAGCCGGCTGTGGATGGGTCAGCCAGACCTTTTCAGAAGGTGTGTGCACTGACATTTTACCCTGCTGGAGACGGAGGAGACGATGGCGGCTGAATTAAATGTCAGTGTGGTGGCGACGGAGCCGGTTGGATTTCTGGAAACTTTTCACCATGAATCCAGAGACTGAGCCTCTATATCCAGTGTGCTGTGTTGGATCAGCGGCTGGTGACCTCCAGATGTTCACACTGACACATCGACTGTATGTGATGGAGAAGTTCTTCTACTGAGGCAAACATGGAACCAGACAAATCCAGTGCCGTAAAGTCCAAATCCAAATGGGATCTTTAGCTGATTTTTCCTCTGCCAGGGTTTGTTTGTCAGTTAGTTAGTTAGTTAGTTAGTTAGTTAGTTAGTTAGTTAGTTAGTTAGTTAACAACATAACTCAAAAAGTTATAGACGGATGGTGATGAAGATTTCTGGAAATATCTTCAGTGGGAAGAGGAACAAGAGATTAGATTTTGGGCTCTACGCTCTCCGAGTGCTTTTCTAGTTCACTCATGTTTTCCCCTTTGTGATCAGTTTTTAATTTCTTTTCATTTTTTAGTCTCTTGTTTCTGAATCATTTGGTCAGAGGAAGTGTCAAAACTTATTGAGACCCAGAGGATAACTAGGCTCTTTGTTCCAAGGAATATGTTGGCAGGTAAAGGTAAAACAGTTAAACTCAACCCTGCTCTGGTTTTTATGTAGTCAAATGTAACGATGTAGATGAGCAAAGAAGAGAGAATAAAGCACATAAAATGCGTTTCACCATGAATTGTCTTCATGTATGCATGCCCTTTAACCTTTTCAGATTTTGTCAAATGACGACCACGAACCAGTTTGGGTTTTATTGGCTTTTTCTATTTGGGACCAACAGAAATTGGTGCTGACCGACCTGACTCCCAGACCATGTTCCACCACAGGGATTGTATGTTTCGCGTGAGGAGTGGTTAGTTTCCATCTACATACAGTGTTTTGCATGGAGATCATGCAGTGGGGTTCTGGTCTCCTACACGACTCGAGTCAAACTGTAGACACGACCTCTTATGCCTTTCTTCTTCTTACTTTCCCATAAAGGCCATATTTCTGGCGCGCACAGATGACAGTCGTCCCCCAACAGGCTCCAGTTGGTCCAGAGCGCGGCGGTACGTCTTTTAACCAACACCTCCAGAGGCAAAAAGCATCAGCCCCGTTTTATTCTCCCTCTGCTGGCTGCCGGTTCGTTTTAGAATAGATTTAAAACTTTTATTCTTACTTTTAAAGCTCTTAACGGTTTGGCCCAACCTTATATTATACCCTTTATCTCCGTGGTAGATTCCTCAGGTCACCGTCACAGTTCCTACTGAACGGTCCTAGAACTAAATACGAACGTTGGGGAACCGGGCTTCCTCGGTCACGGTGCCCAGACTATGAAAAGAGCTTTCGCTGGATCTACGCTCCATCTCTGACCTAACCAGTTTTAAATCCAGGCTTAAAACCTTTTATTTAAGGAGGCTTTCAATACTTAGTGTTATGGTAAAAAAAAGTATCTAACGGTTTCCATAATAAAGAAGACTTGAGTCCCAGAAGGCGTTTAAGTATTTAATTCAAACATGTCTGGCCAGAACATGGAGGGGACAGAGTTACTCGTGCATCACCCTAACCAACCTTTCTAACTAACCGCTTGAATAGTATTCAGCAATCATTGTTTATCTCTGTAGACGTCTTCTCCAACCTTCACGCCCCGCCTCCGGAGTAACCATTTCATGCGAGTCATAGCAACGCATAAAGCAGCTCATCCGAAGGCCAGACTGTTATCTTACTGCCCCGGCATCTGTCTCTCTGGTGACCTGACACATATATATTTATCATAACATTAAGCTGGAACAATAAGCTTGCCCCTAACCTTGTCCTCTGCCTTAGATACATTCACTAAACAGAGAATATACAATTAATTCCTAATTACATAACAATTTTCCACCACACTTAGTAGTAATGTGATATTTCATTCCAGATTTTTACTTTTTTGTTGTTCTTGTTTTGTTCTGCTTTTAATGATCTTCGTAAAGCACTGTGACTGTCTGATTGACTGTTTTTAAAGGTCTATATAAATCAATAAATGAATGAATGTGACAGTCAGGTAAAGGAAAAAGAAAAGATTAGTTGTAAAAGCAGCAACAGTCAAAGAAAAACCTTCTGAAAGCCTCCAGTAAGTGTCACATTGTTCTGCTAACAATTAAAAGACTTCCTGAAAATAAAATGATGAAGCTGTAAAAATCCAATCTTTTGCCTTTTTCAGCCAAAACTTTTTTTCGTCGCTCTGATTGTGTATTATGTTCTCACCCTACCTCTAATGGCTGCTGCAGTGTCTCTCCACCTCTTAACCTCTTCAGCAAACACCAGGAACAGTGGCCCTCTCCATCTCTATCCGCTGATGTACTGCGGATCCTTCAGAGACTATTGATTTCCAGCAGTCGTGACATTTACTGTTAGCTCTCCCCAGTCATTGCCTTAATCACCTGGCTGGTCCTTCACACTTGAACTGAATCTGATGTCAAACTCTCGACCCGTTGTTGCTCCTTTTGGACGATTATGGGTCACCAGACACAACAGCTGCATCCAGCTGCCACTCATGTCACGCCTCGCTATCATTGGTCACTGCTGCTGCTGCTTTGTGTAAGAAAAACAAATGAAGTGAGATTCATTTTGTTTCATTTATAACTATATGCTGCATGTTTTAGATAGATGGAGGTTTCTTTCCCTCTGTTGAACTAACATGGTAACACCTGGAATCCCTTTCATACATTTATTTTAATTTCCTCCATGCTTGTGACCTTAAATAGGTTAAACGCTTAGAAGTGTGAGCTGATGAAATGTGTGTTGTTTAAGGTAAACCTGTTATATGAACATAGGGGGGAAATTGAGACGCAAAATACAGTATATTTAAAGCTATTGATTCTACCTGTGCTGCATAAACTTGGAGACAGATGATGAGTTCTTGTTACTTCCCACTGTTCGTGTGTTGAGTTCTACAGAACCGAGTCCAGTGGAGGAATGAGACTGGAAGTTCTGGACCCATGTTTGGGTAACACATGCTTTAGATGGGGTGGAAGGAGTCATCCAGCTCCTGGGATGAGACCAGACATGATGTTGGGTTCACAAGAGATTTTAGATCATTTAAGGAAAGCTGAAAAGTATTCCCATTCAGGCTTGACTCATCCTTATATTAAGCTTCCTATGACTGACTAATTTTAGGGTCATAATGTTCCCCTTTTTACTTTTATGAATAAAATAACCATTAAATTGTCTTTTACAGCGCTTTTGTTTAATGAGCAATTATTTTGGATTTAGAGGTAATTAAAAGTGAAATAGACATTTAGCTTAGCACAAACATTGAGCTTTAATGCAGATGCTAATTTCAGCTGGTAACCATTGAGGAACCATAGGGAATGCCACTTTATTAGGTACACCTGTTCAGTTTCTCATCAACACAAAAAATGAATCAGCCAATCAGCTGGCATCAACTGAATGCATTCAGACATCTAAAGCTGATGAGGACGACTTGATGAAGGTCAAACTGGGCATCAGAACGAGGAAGAGAGGGATAGATGGAGGTAGCTACCATAAAGGCGGATCTGCTGATAAGCTGGGATTTTAACCCACAAGCATCTCTCAGGTCTACAGAGGATCGTCTGAAGAAGAGAAAATATCCAGAGAGCAGCAGCTGATTGGAAGAAAATGTCTTGTTGAGGTCAGAGGAGAACGGGCCGACTGGTTCCAGATGATAGAAAGGCAACAGGAGCTCAAAGAACCTCTGGTTCCCACCAAGTTCTGCAGAACACCATCTCTGAAGGTAGAAGCTGTAGAACCTTGAAGCAGCTGAGCTACAGCAGCAGAAGACCACACCAGGTACCACTGCTGTCAGCTAATAGGAGACTCTTAAGATTGCTTAAATTAATCAGTAGAAGGATCGTTCTTTACAGAGTAATATTATACAAAGACTGACTCTGTTAGGCAAGGCAATTTTATTTGTATAGCACACTTTCAACAACAGGGTAGATCAAGGTGCTTAACAAAACGGCGTTTTGCTCAGCTGAGGGCTTTGAGAAACTGCGCCAGGGAATGAAACATTGAAACAATCGAGTGGAAGCTAGACCATCCTTAGATTAATTTTGATCTAAACACTGGATATTGAAATGAGACAACTTTACCTATGAGTACACGCAGGGAACAAGAACCTGGCAGCCCTGTGTTATCTCGGTCCAATAATCTCGCACAGAAGCCACAGAACAACGCTACCCCTCCAGCCAAAAGTCATCTAACGGGTAGAACACCCCACTCACAATTTGACAACGACTGGCCGGCTTTAAAGCGCACTGAATCTACACCTGCTTTCTCTGCTCCCAGGAAGAAGAAACGAAAGAACCCACAACCTAAAGCAGAGGATATCTCTCCCCCTGGAATTCCGCTGAGAAACAGATTTGCATCCCTCAGTTCCCTGAAAGACAACACAGCCCCTGTGACCAGCTAAGGCCACCAGGAGGAGAAATCCATCCACATGAAGCGGACACTAAACAAAGTAAGAACCCCCCCAGCAAAGGTTCTCATCATACATGACGGATCAATTAATGGTGTTGAAGATTTTTGTAGCCAGAACACTAGCGTTATCAGCTGCCCCAAGAGTACAGTGAGAGAAATATCTGAAAAAATCCAGACAATTTTGGAACAACATCCCAACCTGGAAAAGCTTGTAATTCACGCAGTTGTGAATGATGTAGCCAAAAAGCAATCTGAAGTTCTCAAAGCAGACTTCTCTGATCTGCTACAGAGACTTGGTGGACTCATCATAAACATCTTTATCAGCGGACCAGTCCTTGAAGGAAATGATGAAAGATACAGTAGACTTCGCACGCTCCACAAATGGTTGAAGAGAAATTCTGTTGAAAAATCCATCCCATTTATGAATAACTTTAAAATATTTGGATGTGCCAAACACTTGTTCAAGTCCAATGGACGTTATCTTAATAGAGCTGGTATGAGACTCTTGACCTCAAATATTTTTTGTTATCTGAATAAACACTTGATAAGGCTCGCAAAAGTCGACCTTGTGGCACAGCCTGTTGACACTACCAGAGAACAAAAACAAAAACTCAAGATCCCACCACCCTCTCAGACACCTGCAAGGACTGACACAGAACAAACTTTTTCAGCAGCGAGTAAAGATGAAGAACACTTTGCAGTGCAATGTACAAGTATCACAATGTTTTCAGACTCATCAACACCTAATGTCTCTCCGTTTAGAGATTTCTCAGACAGACTGAAAGCACAAATTAGAATTGGATCACAACTAACACCGAAACTTGGACTACATCAGGCCTCTGGGACTAACACTGGATGTACTCTGCTAATGCCAGAACTGGTAATTACGGACATTTGATGGGCAAGGGAACTGGGGAGTAATCCTACTAGCACCGTCTCCCAGAAGTTGTCCCCGAAAAAATTATTCAAGTAATTATTAGCAAAAGAAAACAAAAAATTAAAGCCAAACACACTTATAATAAAACAAATCTCAAGTTGATCACCTGTCAGAAAGCTCAGCTACCAATTATAAAATCACTTAAGTTAGCTTTATTAAATATTAGGTCTCTATCAGGAAAGTCACTTCTAATTAATGAACTCATCACTGAACATAAAATACATGCCCTTTTTTTATCAGACACATGGCTAGATATAAATAATGAAACACCTGTGTTGATAGAATCTACTCCTCCAAACTACAATTTCTTAATTGAGAGCAGGAAAGACAGACGAGGTGGAGGTGGAGCCACAATTTTTCACAATTCAATGAACTTTAAAAAGGTATCCCTGGGCACATTTGACTCTTTTGAATACCTAGCCACCCAGATAAATGAGCCTAAAAAAGCTCTATTCCTAAGTTTATATAAGCCTCCTAAACATAACTCTTTCGGCGACCTTCTCTACGTAATATGTGTCGATTATGACCAATTAATCATTGTGGGGGACTTCAACATTCATACTGACAACCCCCAGGATAGACTAGCTAAAACATTAAGTGACACTCTTCACAACGTCGGCCTGATCCAGCATGTCAAACGTCCAACACACAATAGAGGACACACTCTGGACTTAATTATCAGCAAAGGTCTAACTATATCTGACATCTCGGTAATTGATATTGCATTATCTGACCATTTCTGTGTTTTCTTTGAAAGTACAATCTCTGCTAAAATATCTAGCCACAGTGAGATAACTGTAAAAAAGTGTTTTCTAGGGGACAGTTCAGTTGAAACCTTTAAACGTATTTAACCGTCCACCACATCCCCCTCATCTCCCAACTCCAGCTCAGTAAACAAGCTGGTAGATAATTTCCTCGTTAAAATTTCAGACATTATTGATTCCATTGCTCCGACTAAAGTGAAAGTAGTCTCAGGTAGAAAGATGTCTCCGTGGACGAATGATCCACTGGTACGTAGTGAAAAAAGAGAGTGTCGACGAGCCGAGAGAAAATGGCGGAAAACTCGACTCCAGGTTCACTATGAGATCTACAAAGAGGGACTGAACCGATATCAGTTAACTTTGAAAGAAGCTAGGGAATCTTTCTTTTCTGAAATCATTAGCAGAAACAGTAATAATGCAAGGACTCTGTTTGCAACAGTGGAAAGACTATCTAATCCTCCAGTGACAGTAGCTCCTGAACTAAACTCTACCAGGGCCTCCAATGAATTTGCCAGCTTTTTCACTAAAAAGATTTTAACAATTAGAAGGTCGCTATGTACCGCAGCACCAAACCGACCACCAATGTTATACCCAGCTAACACAAATGTAGAAAAACTGTCAGAATTCCATGAATTAAACCAGAAAAGCCTAGAAGAAATCATTAACTAATTAAGCTCCTCCTCTTGCTGTTTTGTTAACTAAAATAGTTAACTTCTCCCTTCTGTCAGGTATCTTTCCCCAGGCTTTAAACACAGCAGTTAATAAACCACTGCTAAAAAAGAATAATCTGGACAACACGTTAATGCAGAACTACAGGCCGATCTCTAATCTTCCATTCATCAGCAAAATTATTGAAAAAGCTGATTCAGCAGTTAAATAGCTTCATAGCAATGACCAACCGCTTTGATGTTTTTCAGTCTGGTTTCCGTGCTCACCCCAGCACCGAGACTGTCCTCGTCAAAGTATTCAATGACATCCGCATAAATACAGACTGTGGAAGAACTACAGTGCTGGTTCTATTGGACCTCAGTGCAGCATTTGACACTGTTGATCATCATTTACTATTGGAACGACTGGAGAGCTGGGTTGGACTCTCTGGTACAGTACTTGGCTGGTTTGAGTCCTACCTAAAGAACAGGGACTTCTTTGTTTCAATAGGAAACTTTTCATCAGAACGAACAGAAATCACATGTGGGGTGGCCCAGGGCTCCATCTTAGGGCCCCTCCTATTTAATATCTACATGCTCCCACTAGCCCAAATTATAACAACCAACATGTTTAGCTACCATAACTATGCAGATGATACTCAGCTTTACATTACGATGTCGCCAGGTGACTTTGAAGCAATTCAAACCCTAAGTAAATGCACCGAGCAAATCAATGAATGGATGTGCCATAACTTTCTCCAGCTGAATAGAAACATAACAGAAGTAATTACTTTTCGACGTAGAGAAGAACGATCAAGAGTCAGCACACAGCTTCAGTTAATCCAGCTAGAAACTACAGACCAGGCCTGAAATCTAGGTGTAGTAATGGACTCAGACCTGAACCTTCAGGGTCACATAAAGGCAATAACAAGGTCAGCCTTCTATCTGAACCTGAAGAACATTTCTAGGATTAAAGGTATGATGTCGCAACATGACCTCGAAAAACTCATCCATGCGTTTATCTTTAGTCGGATTGATTACTGCAACAGCGTCTTCACAGGTCTTCCTAAAAAGTCAATGAGACAGCTGCAGCTGATCCAGAACGCTGCTGCTCGTGTTCCTCACTAGAACCAGGAAAGTAGAGCACATCACCCCAGTTCTAAAGTCCTTACACTGGCTCCCTGTAGCTCAGAGAATAGACTTCTAAATACTTTTACTAGTTTATAAGTCATTGAATGGCTTAGCACCAAAGTATTTTAAAGATATGATGTTACTATAGCAACCCCCCCCCCCCCCAGACCAATCAGGTCCTCTACTTCCAGTCGACTCAACATCCCTAGAATCAGAACCAAACATGGAGAAGCAGCTTTCAGCTTCTATGCTCCTCTAATCTGGAACAAACTTCCAGAAAACTGCAAAGCTGCTGAAACACTGAGATCTTTTAAATCACAACTAAAAATGTATCTGTTTAGAGCTGCCTTTGAGTCATGCTATGTTGTATCATGTTTTGTTTATTCCTTGGAGTATCTGTGTGTGTTTCTTCCTTTATTGCTGTTTTACTTTATATGCTTTGTGTTTTAATGCTGTTTTTATTTTACCTCTAATCACGTAAAGCACCTTGAATCACCTTGTTGTTGAAAGTGTGCTATATAAATAAAATTGCCTTACCTTACATGATTTGGTGGTTTAAAAACAAAAACAAAACAAACAAACATGGAATATAACATTGGAAGTTAAAAGTAAAAGTAGCAAATTAGCCTGATACACAATAACACATGATACAAAATAAAGCAAGAGAGCATGAACACATTTCATACATATGACATCAAGCATTTACTCGAAAGCAATTCTAAACAGATGGTTTTTAGTCTCAATTTAAAGCAGTTCAGAGTTTCAGCAGCTCTGCACTCATCAGGAAGTTTGTTCCAGATTAGAGGAGCTTAGAAACTGAAAGCTGCTTCTCCATGTTTGGTTCTGATTCTAGGGATGTTTAGTAGGCTAGAGTTGGAGGACCTTAGTGGTCTTGGTGGTTGGTACGGTAACAACAGGTCTTCGACGTACTTTGGTGCTAAGCCATGTAATGATTTATAAACTAGTAAAAGTATTTAGAAGTCTATTCTCTGAGCTACAGGGAGCCAGTGTAAGGACTTTAGAACTGGGGTGATGTGCTCTACTTTCCTGGTTCTAGTGAGGAACACGAGCAGCAGCGTTCTGGATCAGCTGCAGCTGTCTGATTGACTTTTTAGGCAGACCTGTGAAGACGCTGTTGCAGTAATCAATCCGACCCAAAAAAAAAATCTGCTATGAACATCTGTGTATAACTATCTCAGTCTTACCGACAAGCTCAGTAGGCTAAATCCTCTTGAAGCAGCGATTGGGGGCTGGCCCCTTAACGTTTGTTTAAATTATGAAAATCTAAAATCACAGTGAGCAATGAATGGTCAGTAGACAGCCGAGGGGCATAAAAGCCATGGCCCCAAGATGAGATCCTGCTACCTACCTCGATAAAGAAAGGCAGCAATGCGCCATCTGGTGTCCAGTCTGTCAGAAATGTATTAGAAGAAGAAGAAGAAGATGGTTGTACAGCATAACTTATATTAAAATCTCATATCCTTGCTAGCTACCAAGACAAAGAAAAAAGAATGAAGCAGATTTTTTTGATGAAGTCTAAATTTAGCACGAGATCAAACATTTGGGCGTCACCAGCCAGTGGATTTTAACATCGTTCAAGGACTTTAAGAGATTATTATAGATTTAAAGGGGATTATTTGAAAGATTATACAGTTATTGAAAAGTTTGCCTAGATGAAATATCTGCATTTTTTTTCAAGAACAACACTGGTAGTGACCCTTTATCTGTAGGCTATAAAAACGGTTTCTTTCTTCAGTTACGTTTACATAAAATGGCGTTTGTAGTGTGTAGATGTGTGCTATTTTATGTGATTATTTTTAATTTTTAATCAATATTAAATTAATCACATATTATAGCAATCGATGTTATTGATCAAAGTCAGAATGTATGCATCACAGAAGAATTAGTTGCTGGTATTAGGTGTTGAGTTGCTGTTTCCCACCTAACTTATAACTCCAGAGACGGCGCTGTCCAACATTCAGATGATCAGGTCAGAACTTGGTGGAAACAACATGTTCAACTGTTCAGGCTGGTGGTGGAGGTATCATGGTGTGGGGCATATTTTCTTTGGGCCCCCCGGTGCCACCTGAACATCATCTAAACCCAACTGGCCACCTGAGTTCTGTTGCTGACCATCTCCATTCCTTCATGACCACAGTGGACCATCTTCTGATGGTTCCCTCCAGCTGGATGAGGCTCCATGTCGCTAAGCTCAGGTCTTCTTCATGAGTTCACTGACCTCCAACATTCTCCACAGTCAGCAGATCTGAATCCAACGGGAGCTTCTCATCCTGGAGGTCCATGGACCAGAACCTCTGAGGAATGGTTCTGATACCTTGATGTGTCTACGAAGGCAAAGGAAGGTCCAACCCGGTCCTACAGGGTCCACCTATTAAAGTGGCAACAATCTGTTCTGATCAACAGTCAGCTACAATCAACAGCAATGGTTTGAGGACTTTAAACTACTTTAAGCTGAAATGGAACTTCTTTCTACAATAATGTCTCACAATAAAAACAAAGTAAATAAATGATACTTCTCCTGGAGAGGATTTTATCTAAAGCAGCTTACTAATGGAGCGATGCGGACGCGATGGAACTGTCCCGTTCTCTGCTTCCATAATGAGGTTGGATTTTTCTAAGCTGGAATCTAAAGATGTCAGGTGGAGTGTTGCTGTAGGGACGTATTGGAGGGAGACAGGTGCACAATGAATGTCAGCGTACCTTCAGAACGACTCAAAAGCACATTGGCACATTCTGTGGCGCAGCTTTAAGAGAAGTGGAGCAAACTGCTGCATGCTGATGTCACCATGACTGAAACGAACTGCACAGACTGCTGGATAAAGACACAGCCTCTGACTTTTTAAACAAACTTTTGCTCATATGTAAGAAACATAATTCAACTGTGTTAAATAAAGTCTCTCCTGATCTGTCAGTTTAACAGACATGAACGATCATTAATAAGAGTAAATACTGGAAAACAAACGTGGTAGCTGCTTCGCTTCTAGCCTCTTATTTCTTTTTATTCTTTATTTGTTTATTTAAGTTCTGCTTGAGAAATTCAGAAGCCAGTTTTTTACTACACATTTATTATAGACGGTGTTTTATAATGAAGCAAAAAATTCAGGTCATCTGGACTCACTAACTGATCAGGATCTCTGGATCTACTGAGAGAATCAGGGAGGTTGAAGGCCTCTCCCCTTATCTCTCCAAACACAACCAACGTCTCTGTGGCCAAAAGTATTCATACCCCCAGATTTTGGGACATGTGTCTTCTGGCTGATTTTGAAGCTAAAACCACCTCCTGACCTTCGTTTTTACCTTTTAAGCTAAATCATGTTTGATGAAAACTCAGATGAACTGCAGTCTGTTTATTATTCAGATAATTTGTAATATTTTGTTGTCCGTTCGTACTATTTGGAAGGGAAAATTGCTAGATTAATCCTCAGTAATAGACCTTTTTCCAACCATCGCTGCCATTAACATCATGTTGCCTAAGTGCTTTTGCCCACTGTGAGCCACTGTGATTGGATGGTGATATTTACCACCTAATGGAAACTAAAGTGGATGCTTGTGTTTCCATTGTGAAGTCTGGTGTTTTTTAATGTTCTGTTCTGATTATGTGTCCCAAAAACCTGGCGTCCACGGGCCGGTTGTGTCTGTAGAAACCCGCTTGTGTTGTTAGGAAGGTTCTGATGGACCTGAATGAACATCGTGACACGTGTCGGGTCGGCACGCGTCCCCTGAGCGCACTGATTGCTTTCCTCCAACATCACATATAATGACCTCGGAGGCTGAACGTCTGTCAGAGTTACTTCATCATGCAGACAGACCTCTGAAGAGACTCCACAATCTGCTGTTTGAAAGTCTTGTAACGTAAATAATGCATAATCCAATAAATATTTCATTCTGTCACAAGTTTTTTTTATCCAGTCTTATTTGGAGTTCGTCTGCTAACTTTCTCTCTTTCGTAATCCTGTGACTGAGTTAGAGGATGTTCTCCTTGTATTGTGCAGCTTTTAGCTCATGATGTCTATATCTCCATCTTATTTTTCACTTTTAGCCTCGGTGTTGCTCACTTGTTCAGCAGAGTGAGAGCCACATACTGATATAGATACTTGATCGTTGAGACTTCTTAAGGTCATATGTTCTCCTCAAGGGCGTCAGTTTGTTTTTAGAATTGGTGGGGACAATATAATTACACTTGAGTGGAGTTTAAATATTGCTGGGGACAATTTTTAAATAGCCTATGCTATGCATATTTGAGTATTCTTCAGTTTGACGTTTCACTACAGTATGCATCATAGTGTATTGACAGTTGTTAAAAATCATTCAATTATTCAATAAAGCTGAAAGCCAGATGTTTTTTTTATGACATTAAAACCCACCATTAGGTTGTAGGCTAGGAAGAATCATCAATAACCATATGATAGCAAACCTAACACAAAAGATGCTTTTTATATTATTTGTGGCGGATATAGTCAAATATGCGATCAGATTTTCAGAGAAATATATTCATCTTACCGCTTATAAACTCAGCAAAAAAAGAAACGTCCCTTTATCAGGACTGTGTATTTCAACAATAATGTTGTAAAAATCCAAATAACTTTACAGATCTTCATTGTAAAGGGTTTAAACAATGTTTTCCATGCATGTTCAATTAACCATAATCAATTAACATGCACCTGACCTTAACAGCTTACAGAAAGTATGCATTTAAGGTCCTTTTTCTAAAAACGCAGGACACTAAAGAGACTTGTCTACCGACTGTGAAAAACACCCAAAAAAACATGCCCAGGGTCCCTGCTCATCTGCGTGAACGTGCATTAGGCATGCTGCGGGGAGGCATGAGGACTACTGATGTGGCTAATGTCCGCACTGTGAGACGCCTAAGACAGCGCTACAGGGAGACAGGAAGGACAGCTGATCATCCTCGCAGTGGAAGACCACGTGTAACAACACCTGCACAGGATCGGTACATCCGAATATCACACCTGCGTGACAGGTACAGGATGGCCACAACAACTGCCCGAGTCACACCAGGAACACACAATCCCTCCATCAGTGCTCAGACTGTTTGCAATAGGCTGAGAGAGATAGGACCAGACAGGAGTGGCAAAAAGTGCTCTTCACTGATGAGTCACGGTTTTGTCTCACCAGGGGTGATGGACGGATTCGTGTTTATCGTGGAAGGAATGAGCGTTACACCGAGGCCTGTACCCTGGAGCGGGATGGATTTGGAGGTGGGGGGTCCGTCATGGTCTGGGCCGGTATATCACATCACCATCGGACTGAGCTTGTTGTCATTGCAGGCGATCTCAATGCCTGGCGGTACAGGGAAGACATCCTCCTCCCTCATGTGGTACCCTTTATGCATGCTCATCCGGACATGATCCTCCAGCAGGACAATGCCACCAGCCATGCTGCTCGTTCTGTGCGTGAGTTTCTGCATGACAGCAATGTCAGTGTTCTGCCATGGCCAGCGAAGAGCCCGGATCTCAATCCCCTTGAGCACGTCTGGGACCTGTTGGATCGCAGGGTGAGGGCTAGGGCCATTCCCCCCAGAAATGTCCAGGAACTTGCAAGTGCCTTGGTGGAAGAGTGGGGTAACATCTCACAGCAAGAACTGACCAATCTGGTCCATGAGGAGGAGATGCACTGCAGTACTTCAAGCAGCTGGTGGCCACACCAGATACTGACTGCTACTTTTGATTTTGAGCCTCCCTTCATTCAAGGACGCATTATTCTATTTCTGTTAGTCACATGTCTGTGAAACATTTTTAGTTTATGTCTTATGGTGTTGACTCTTTTAGTGTTCATACAAATATTTACACACATTAAGTTTACTGAAAGTAAAAACTGTTGAAAGTCAGAGGACGTTTCTTTTTTTTGCTGAGTTTATCAGGCTCCACTCTGTGGTCAACTCCACACTCCCACAGCCAAGCTGTCCGTGAACTACCGGATTCATTGATAAAAAAAAAAAGTTAAGCTGAAGTTGGTGTCCCACCATGTCGAAAAGAAAAAACGCAACCGATATCCGATGGTTTTCAGCAAGAAAAAATGTGCTGTAAGTGCAGCCCTTACAAAAAAATATTAAGATATCCAGTGTTATCATTTTTGAAACTGACGTAGATAAAAGGGGACAATGACTTTTTCTCTTCTCGGCTGCCAACAGTTAGCTAGCAGCAATAAGAGTTACAAACCAGACAGCTATGCCAGGTGCTTCTCATGGGCTTTCATGGGGATCTGGGAGGATTTCATAGATTGATAAAATGTCTGGGTTTTCATCGTTTTTTTAGGAGACTTCACCCGTCACTGAGTGGCGCTGTTTAATTCCTACAAGGTCCCGACAGCAAATGGCCTTATGTTAAATGACCCCTCCATAACTCAAAAGTATTAGAGGGATAATATTTTTGGTGAAAGTGTGTACATAAATAAGTCTCAATTCAGGTTTTGGGTGCAAAAGTGACTGAAGGACAAACAATGTTAACCTAAATATTAGATTTTAATGGCAGTACAAAGTAGCAGCACGTTTGTTCAGTAGGAATCAGCGCCCCTTAGAGTCACATGTGATGTCTGAGAGTGCACCATAAACATAAGTAGCATACGTGTGTGACCAATTAGTGTTTCAGGGTAATTTTTAAAATGGTTATTTACAGAGAATAGTAATTTTACTTTTTGACTTAGCCTATGAGGTTATTTAAAAAAAATTAAATCACAAAGAGCAGGCACACTTTAAATATGTTAAAGTCAAGTGTTTTTTAAATAAACAACATAACTTGAGTGTTTCAGGAATGTGTCCTTTTTTGAAAGTCAACAAATGGACACCTTAAGAATCTATACTTCTCCAAAAAAACAAAAACAAAACAAAGATAATTAAGTCAAAATCTATGCTGCATTAGCAAAAAAGAAAAAAAAAATCAAATCACACCATGTTTGTTTTATTACCCATTTTCTATCAGGAACAGCATGTGACAGAGAAAGACAAAGATATGCAGGAACAGGCAGCTGAGAATGCAGAGGTGAGATTCACATAACAGAAAAACTGATGACCTTGCACTAAATAGTATAAAACCAACTTTGGCATACTCTTACAGCAAGCAGAATCACTGGCTGAAGAAGTGGAGTGTGTTGAAAGAAGCTCAGATCCGGTTCAGCAGGTGAGGGTTCAGGGAAAGAAAAGCATATGTAAGTTTTATCCATCTGCAGGGGCTTTGGATTAGTTAAACTTGTGAAGAAAATGTGGAATGAAAACATTTGATTGCACCAACAGATGGATTTACAACACAATTACTACTACAAATACAAACAGGAAAGAAAGTCGTGGAAATAAAATTAAATAATGGCAATAGTAGACCAATTAGAGAACATTGTATGCAGTTAAAACATTCGTGAGAACTATGTAGAGAAATTAATGACAATTGATTAATTACATTACAGATCGAGCCATCAGCTACTGATGCGGAGCAGCAGGATAACCCTGCACATGCAAACCAGAAGATCAATTCAGCTGAGGGTTCAAGTTCCCCATACCAACCACCTGCACAGCTAGTTGAGCCACAAACTCTGCCCAACCGCACTCTTCACTTCCAGGAGAGCTGGTTCAAAATCTTCCCCTGGCTCCATTACAGTCCTGAAATAAAAGGAGTTTTGTGCTTCTTCTGCACAACTGCTTTCAAAAGCAACATCTCAACAATGGCAAAGAAACTGAACAAACCTTTATTTCTCAGGGGTTCAGAAACTGGAAGAAGGCTAGGGAGTCATTTGAAAGGCACGCTGGTAGAAGGACACACATAATTGCTGTCAACACACACACGCATACACATTGGTCAGTCAGAATGCAACTATGCAGCATCTCAGAAAGTGCACAGGAGAAGGCCAGGTTAGCACTGATAGAGATTGTTAGTTCGGTGAGGTACCTTGCAAAACAGGGCCTAGCTCTCAGAGGTCATGACAATGATGAGGGAGACTTCAAGCAGCATCTGGATGAGAAGGCTGAGAATGACCCCAATCTGGCAAGCTGGCTGCAGAAGAATCATTCATACACAAGTCCTGAGTGTCAAAATGAGCTGCTGAAGTTGATGAGCAACAACGTTATCAGACAAATAGCAGCTGAAATCCATTCATTACCTGTATTGCAGTACTCTCTGATAATGGATGGGACCCAGGACATATCTGGCACTGAACAGGTCTCGATATGCCTCCGGTATGTTGATGAGGGCCTGGAGCCTAAGGAGGACTTTGTTGGGCTGTATGAGGCCTCTTCAACAACTGGCGAACACCTTTTTAAAATTGGCTCTGATGTGCTGCTCCGTCTAAACCTGCCTTTCTCAGGTCTTCGTGGACAGACCTATGATGGAGCAGCCAACATGTAAGGGCACCTGTCAGGGATACAAGCTCAGATTAGGAGAGAGAAACCATTGGCTACCTTTGTCCACTGTGGCCCACACTGTGTGAACCTTGTCACACAGGCTGCATGTACCTCCACACCTGTGATCAGGGATGCTCTGCAGTGGGTACACGAGCTGGGCTGCTTATTTGCTCAGTCTGGAAAATGCAATAATAATATTCAAAAACATATGCATATCAAAAAAAGGCTCCTTCATCTCCATCAAGCCTCTGTGTGCCACCAGATGGACTGTGCGCACACCAGCCATTAGAGGAGTCCTAACTCAATATGAGTCCATCTTGGCTGCCCTGGAAGAGATGGCATCTACAAATCTCACTGACAGCACTGCTTCTAAAGCTAATGGCCTACTTGACAGACTGGAAAAGGGCAACACCATTCTTGGCCTTCTCCTGGGACAAGAGCTCCTTATGATGTTGGAGGAGCTGAACTTGAGTCTGCAGGCAAGAGGAATAACCATCAGTGGAATGCTGAAAGCAGTTGATTACACCAGAAAGGGCTTTCTCTCTTTGAGGACTGATAATAGTTTCATGGGAATCTATGAAAAAGCTGTGAACCTTGTTGCAGACTTGGACCTCCAGCCAATACAACCACCTCATGTCCGAATGCCATCCAGACCATATGGTGGTCCAGCCAAGCATCACACTCCTGCGACACCAGAGGAGTATTTCCGGGTCCAGTTTTTCAGCGCCATTGACAGGGTTATCACCCAGCTACATGATCGCTTTGACCAGCCGAGCCTGGAAAATCTGGACAAGCTGGAGGAGCTGCTGCTTACCGGAAAGACCATCGATATGGTGAGCCAGTACCCAGAACTGGACCTGCACAAACTGCTAATTCAGTTGGCAATGTTTAAAGCAAATCATGCCTACACTTCCTGCAAAGAAGCAGCCCAAATTCTTAGAGGGATGCAACCAGAGGTCAGAGGGCTCTTCTCACAAGTTGAAACTCTGGTGAGACTGCTAACTTGGTCCCAGTGTCATCCTGTGAGGCTGAAAGGAGTTTCAGCGCTCTGCGACGGTTGAAGGCCTGGCTGAGGTCGACGATGACACAGCTGAGGCTTAACAGCACTGCAGTCTGCCATGTCCACAGGGATAGACTGAAGAGGCTAAACAAAAGAGAAATAGCCACAGCTTTTATTGGTACATCTGAGAGACGGGTGTACATCTTTGGCCACTATTAACTGTCAACCTGACTGAGAAAATGCATAGAACACACACAATCCACTTGTTTACCGTCTCAAACACACTCACACAGCATTGGTTAGTAAATGTACAGTTCTGACATCAAGTTTAATATGCATTTAATTTTGGGTCACCAATTGGCTTTTTAGCTACATTTAATTGTTCTACAGATTTCAGTGTGTTCAGAATCTCAACTTGTGTGCATTTAAACCTAATGGGTATTTCCCTTTTCATTTTTGTTCTGTTAATAAAACACTTAACTGACCCATCTTTGGTTAAAGAATCCTTCAATTTTAAAAAGGAGAGGGTTGGATTGTTTTAAAAATAAAAAGGTTAATTTTCAGAGTAGCAGATTAAACAGAGTTCCAACACGGTTAAACTTCCACAAATATGATTAACCATACTAAAAAACTATACAAAAAACACTTAAAAACTCAGCTGCTGGCATTTACACAACAACAATCCGATATGAACAGTGAAAAAACCAACTCTCTAAACTGCTGCAGCGAAGGAAGGGGAAAAGGCAGACAACTGTTCGAAGCGGCGCTGCATCGCACCTGTGACGCATTTAAACAGCGTAGAAATCTATGTTGCATTCATGAACATAACGATATATCAGCTTGTAGTGAAAACAATGAAAACAAAACTATAAAATATGAACCAAGAACCCATGGGCTTTCTAACAATATTATTTTAAGCTTAAAAACAATCCTCAAGTCATCCACACAAAATAAAGGGAGAACGGCTAACATTGCACCATAAGTGAGCTCTACCAGTTAACATGAAAAACAAATCTGCACCTGATGTTACCCTTTTTGATTATGATTCATTTCTGATGCTCATAGGGTTGTATTAATAATTCCCTCTCAGTCTGAGAGAAGAACGTAGCTTTTTCCTTCCTTTCATTTCTCACTTATCTCTTGTGGCTACTGGTCATAATATTAGCTTAAAATGGAGAACTGTATCTATGTTTACTCCAAACATGCACCGACATTCATCACATTAAAATAGAACCTTCTTTTGTTGTTAATAATATATAATATTGCTTACCTCTTGGAGCTAAAGAAGAATGACGGATTCATGAGCAGTGTGGGCCACGTTTTCTCCTGCTTATTGTCATTGCTGACAGCTACTTCAGTGTGATTCAATATGAAGCGGTGCCTGTAAGACCGATTACCCAGCATGCCGCGAGTGCGTTTTTTCAGAAATGTTACAAATGAATCTAAATTGGTAACTGTTTTGTTTTTATTTAAAGCTAAATTATAAATAATTAGATGCAACATTTAAAAAGTATATTAATAGACTATCTGTTAGGAGCAGACGTAGGATTTAGATCTGCGCTGGTATAAAAAAAACAAAAAACATCCTCAGGCTTTTTTGAAAATAAGGGGGGGACACATTTTGCCGGGGTCATGTCCCCGGCGTCCCCGGTTAAAATGACGCCTATGGTTCTCCTGTATAGATGGAAGTGGTACTTCAGCTCTTTGAATTCTATCTCAACACTTCTATGAACGTCTACCGGAGACATTCTGCAAGGTTCATGTTCCCTTCTGAAGCACTCTTAAAGTCCAGCATCCTCCAGGGACCCAAAGACATGCAGTTTAGGTTAATTGCTTTCTCTTCGGCATGCATGTGTCTGAGGTGTAGCTCGGGTCTCATCTGTCATCAGCTGGCAGCCGCTGCAGCTCTCTGTGGGATGAGTGGGTGTTGATGGAGGTTCTGGCTATTTCTGGGGACGGTATTACCAATAAGAAGCAATAAACTTAAATGAAATTCTTGGTAAATAATGTGAGGCAAGCTGAATTACTGAGAAGCAACTTGTAGTTTTACAAAGAAAAGAAAAGAAATACCCTTTTATTGTTTCTCAGTTGGGAATTTTAGGTGTTCCATTTGCAAAGTAACAGGCATGTTGAATTATAAGAAAATAAAAAATTATGATAATGGAAATAGGAATAACAAACTCCAGATCAGAGGTCACGCCAAACATTTTTGTTTTTCGTCATTTTGACAGATGGAGTCAAAAAAAAGTCTGGTCATCTATTTTTAATCGTCGATTTTTAAAATGATAACTTATTCAATAGAATTTATTCTTATTCATTTTAAATAATATTTAATCAACAAGCTGAACAGAGAACTAAATATAAAGAAATAAAATTAAACAGTTCTCCTGCTGTGATCTGAACACAGTCTCACATCTTCCTCCTGCTCCACATGGACCTGAAATCATCTCCTGCTTGTTCGTAATCAAATAGTGGGTTTGCTGCCGAGGATTTTGTTACGAGGTTTTGTATTTCTGCCTCAGACAGATTAGATGTTGTTCTGGAGGCTGAATCCGCTGCCACACTGGAGACTAAAACTTGGCTTTAAATATGCTTAACAGCGTTTTATAGCATGAATCAGCTCTAAAATGAGAAACGTCTATTATGGCTAATAGGACGTCCGACCTTAAATGTGATTACTAAAAATATCAATATTTCCAGTTAACTGAAGGAAGGCCAGCAGCTTAAGCAGGAGGTCGGGGATCAGAACCAGAACTCTGTCCAGTCATAATGTTACAGTGGCACCTGTGGCTCGCTAGGTAGCGTAGTTGGCTTGTAATTGGAGGGTTGAAGGTTCAATTCCAGCTTCCTCCTGTCACATGTCAATGTGTGTGTGTGTTTGTGAGTGGGTGAAAGTGGCTCCAGTGTGAGGCGGGTTGAGTGGTCAGCATGACTAGGAAAGCTCTTTATAAGTTCACAGAGTGAAGAGATGTGTGTTTTTCTGACGCCTGTTTGGTTTCCTGTGTTTGCAGATTGCTCATGTAGGAGGCCGACCGGATGGAGGCCATGACGGCTGTGTGCCCGGCTTCCAGGTCAAGAACTACCAGCTGGTGTACAGTGGACCGCTCCAGAAAGGCCAGCCACTTCTACAAGGTCAGTGAAGGACCAGAACAAACACACAGTTCAGGCGCTAAGTCTGTTTCTGGGTGAAACTACGACTGTGTGCACGTTCTGTTTGACTCCTGGTGGGTTCTAAAGCCTCATGTTGGAGGCAATGAGGAGATTCTCTCTGCAGGTCAAGGTCAGGATTTGTTTCTGTTCACAGATTGGCTCTTTTGTTTTTCACATCCAACAGAATATATATCAATCCCGGCTTTAAAAAGGAATAAAATTGCTTCTTTGTGCAACTCCGGCAACAACAACAACAGAAATTGTCTGCTTATGAATTATTCTCTTTGAATGGGAGATATTTCCAGCATGTTTTTTTCCTTTCTTGTTCCTCCCCTGAAGACAGCTTGAGGCTGTGTGTTTTATAGCCATATTTGTCTCGTCACTATTTTACACAGTGTTGGAATATTTGTGTCAAAGGGGAAGACGTTTTTTTGGCTGCAGAGCTGCATGCAGATGCATGTATAAAATAGAAAGTGGACATTTCATTTCCTAGAAACTCGTTAGCTTCGGCTCCTGAGGGTTTTTGCGGTAGTGTCCATCTATACTGTATGTGTTTTCTGCAGAGATCAGCATTAGGGTCTGTCAGGTCTGCTGACGTCTCTTTATCCTGACATCAACAAGGTGCTGTCAGCAGAGCTGAGGAAGTGTTTACTAATTTATTTGTTTAAATATTCATCTGATGACTCACTCACTTGTTGTTTTGTTTCAGTGATATGATGAAATGCAATGGAAATATTTAAATAGGAATAATTTATAGTTTGTTAATGCAGCCTCTCATTTATTTTCCAACTTGTTTCAA
The DNA here is from genome assembly GCA_963556495.2 of Valencia hispanica. NCBI lineage: Eukaryota > Metazoa > Chordata > Actinopteri > Cyprinodontiformes > Valenciidae > Valencia > Valencia hispanica. The sequence continues at coordinate 1,725,934 of OY747706.1, forward strand.
TTCTCCGCTCATTATTCCGTCTCCTCTTTATTTCATCATCCTGCTGTTCTCCCAATTGTTCCCCTCATTACTCGGCTGCACCGGCTGAATTAAATTACCTGCTTCAGTGACATGAGCATAATGTTCTCTACCTATACACACATTGGCTTCTTTTACGTCTAAAGTGGCATGCAGGGCTTTCAGACGGGCTTCTCATACAGAGTTACGTTTCTTTGTGCTCAGTTCAACCAACCGACAGTTTTCCTATTGGAAATGCTTTCCTGCCGAGACAGCAAAATATGACAAATCTGTGAATTTCTCCTTCAATTTCCCTTTTTCTTTCTCAGCTTTATTGTTCTTGATGCGGTCAGCTGCTGAGGCATTTGTCATCTGGAGGCTCAGTGGTGCGTGTAGTTGAAGACAGAACTCAGTTCTGCTTTAGCGCTCTGCTCTGGGACAACAGAATGGTTCCATTACCTTGAATATGCTCCTGTCAGCAGAAACACCTTTCACTGTGGTGGGGGTCCCACTGCTCACTGAATCTCACACACACACATGGGCACACACCTGAATGCTTGCATGCTCTCAGTAGATCGCTTTGATTTGTTTGAACTTGACTTAAAAAACAAATTTGTATATATATTTTTATGATGTTGTGTGTTTCTGTAAACTTCATAGCATTTCTTTTTGTCAGGGAGTTTTGCTTGTTTCCAAGTGTTTAAGTCAGGAAAGTCGCTCCAAATATTTCTAGAGGAGAGCCCCACACTGATATTTTATTTTAATAAAAATTTACTGAAATTTCTTTCTCAAAAGTCTGAAAAGAGACACAAAGACACTAGTGTAACACTGAATCAATCGGAGAGAAAAGAAAGGGAAAAAAAGAAAGAAGATGAAGAGAGGTAGGAAAAAAAAGTTAAGAGGGAGAGGGTGAGTTGAAGATATAAGAGAGGAAGAGGAACACAGAAAGAAAGCAACCTAGTCTGTTTCTACACCTGCAGGACGGCAGAGAGGAGGAAAAAACAGTGACAAAACAAATCAATGTGAGCTGAGAACTAAACTTAGCTCAGGTGGGAGAATCTCTACACAATAACTGTCAGTGGTGGACTTCTTAAATTTGGCCTTTATGGAAGAGTAGCAAGAAAACTATTGTTCACAGAAATCCGCATGAAGTTTTAATTGCAGTTTTCCACAAACCATGTTGGACACGTATTAAAGATGTGGAAGAGGATGTTCTGCCAGATAGGACCTGAAATATACCGTATGGACCACATGCAACACGCCGTGTATGGGGGGGAAACTGCACATTACCCTGAATTAAGCATACCCATTGTGAACCATAGTGGTGGCAGCATCATGCTGTGGGGAAGCAGGTCAGAGTTGATAGGAAAATGGATGGAGCTGAATCTGGACAATCCTGGAAGAATTCCTGCAGAAGACCTGAGGCTGGGGTGGAGGTTCTACTTCCAGCAAGACAACCAGCCTGAACGTGCAGCCAGAGATATTATGGGATGCTTTAGATCAGAGCAGATTCATGGGTTAGAATGGCCTAGTCAAAGTCCAGACCTGAATCCAAATGAGAATCTGTGTCAAGACTTGAAATCTATTGGTCCCAGATGCTCTCCATCCAATCTGACTGAGCTTGAGCTGTTTCTTCTTCTTTTGTTAATTTACTGTAAACATACACATTTCTGTTAAGTAATGATTTTTATTTCCCACTAAATTTATTTTTGAAATGTCTCCACATTGACAGCATAGTCTGTGTGCACAAATGGGACCAATAAAGCTGATTCTGACTCTGAAAGATCAGTCTGCAGATATTCAGCAGGTGGAGACGAACCTTGCAGACCTGCAGCCAAACGTGCAACACTTACATTTTTAGCTGTTACATATTTAAAAGCTACGGATCATTTTTAAACCACTTTGCAGTCGTGCATGACTTTGTGTGGGTCTACCATGATAAACAGTGAAAAGTTGTTTTCCACAGATCAGCATTATGTTTTATAGGCAAGGCAATTTTGTTAGTATAGCAACACTTTCAACAACAAGGTGATTCAAAGTGCTTTACATGATTAAGAGGTAAAATAAAAATGTCAGTTAAACACAGACAAAGCATATAAAGTAAAAACAGCAATAAAGCAAGAAGCACACATAAAACATCTGATACAACAAAGCATTAGTCAAAGGCAGCTCTAAACAAATGGATTTTAACTTTGATTTAAAGGAACTCAGTGTTTCAGCAGCTTTGCAGTTGTTTGGAAGTTTGATCCAGATTAGAGGAGCATAGAAACTGAAAGCTGCTTCTCCATGTTTGGTTCTGATTCTAGGGATGTTGAGTAGACTGAATTTAGACTGGATGGTGCTAAGCCATGTAATGATTTATAAACTAGTAGACGTATTTAGAAGTCTATTCTCTGAGCTACAGGGAGCCAGTGTAAGGACTTTAGAACTGGGGTGATGTTCTCTACTTTCCTGGTTCTAGTGAGGAACACGAGCAGCAGCGTTCTGGATCAGCTGCAGCTGTCTGATTGACTTTTTAGGCAGACCTGTGAAGACGCTGTTGCAGTAATCAATCCGACTAAAGATAAACGCATGGATGAGTTTTTCTAGGTCCTGTGGTGACATCAGTCCTTTAATCCTAGAGATGTTCTTCAGGTGATAGAAGGCTGACCTTGTTATTGACCTTTATGTGACCCTGGAGGTTCAGGTCTGAGTCCATTACTACACCTATAGTACCGTTATAACATAGCTGATAAATATAAACATAGCTTGGCAGTAAATGTTCTGCTACACTGGGATGATTCTACAATAGTATCAGTTTCATGACCCCATAAATCAGCACATTCAACACTGTGTATAGATGTCAGACGCAGCATTAATGCTTCCTTCTAACTCTGCATTTTGAACAAATCATCTGTCGAATATGAGCAATAATCAGTGAGAATGCCAGAGGCTGCAGCCGGCCCCATTGACACAAGCAGATATATGTAAATTCCTCTCTGCTCCACCTGCTGCAGACCTCGCTGTGTGATTACCGGGAAGGGGGGTCTGTTAGAGTGATACCTGTTGGTGCCGACCAGAGTTCAAGGAGATTCGTCTTGACTAATGCTCGTATCTCAGAACCAGATGCAGTCACAAACAGTATGCTGTGTGTCAGTCATAGTCTGTCTCTCCTCGTGGCCTCCATGGTGTTTCTCGCCTCTTCATCACCAACGCTGGACGAGCAACGCTTCATCTACCTGATTTATTTATTTCTCCATCAGCTGCTTCTGAATTCACTGGTTTAAGCATGAATGCAAAGATTGGCGTTCTCACCCAGGGGAATGCATAAAAGGATGATGGGTAATCACAGGTAACATCTATGATTCTTGATTTATTATCATAAGACTCCATAAAATCATCTCTAACGGTTTAAATCTGCAAATCAATAATCAGAAAGGAATTTCTCCTATTTCCAACCATGTTTAGCTTGACTCTTTTGTGCCAGTGCTGCAGTTTTTTAGTGAGACTAGACATAATACCCAGCTATGGTTAATCATTTATAGTAACGTTATGACTGAATTTGTAAAAACTAATCTTATAGTCTATCATTTTAACCTGTGCAGCAACACAACATGAAGCCAACACCAGGAAGCAGAAGCTGCATTTATTTGAATTTTAACCTATAGTAATAATCGGCAGAATATTCTGGCCCAAATGATTTGACCGGAAGTGGTTAGAGCCCCACTTGCAGTAGGTTATATTTATATATGTATATCTTAGAACAAGGTAAAAAGTATTTCCATTGACAATTTGTGGTTTTTACTGTATATTCACTTGTCCTCTAAAAGCTCAACAGATGGAAAATTATGTTAGAAAAACATTGTTTTGTGCTGAAACTGGAGAGTTACCATACATTTTACTTAAGTAATATTAGCAATACTTTATAATAATATTAGTCAAGTAAAAGACAAATGATGGTGGAGTAAAGCTACTCTTAAAATGATTTTTCTCTAAAAAGTTACTCAAGCAAAAGTAACTGAGTAAATGTAACTAGTTACATAGTCTTTAAATATTTTTCAAAATTAACCTACTCAGTTGCACATTTAAATCTGAGTGTGCAATTTTATTTTTAATAACTGCACAGTACTTTGGTTTTTGTAACTCTGTCCTTAATGAACATGTATTATTATTAATTCAGTTTTTTATACTTGTGTGAATCTAAATGTTTCCATTATCTGTCACTTTGCTGCTTTTACAGCTGAATTTCCCCTTTGTGGGACAATAAAGGATTATTCTATTCTATTCTAGTCTACCCTCCTCTGGATCTTAACTGTGCAGAATTGGGCAGTCAGTGAGTTCAGCTCGGATCGTTTCTGACCAGACTTTCTCATCCCAGGAGTTCACAGGTTTCTCCAGATCTTTTGCAGAATACATAAACAAGCTTTAACATGTTTCCTTCAGCAGTGGAGTCTTCTGCAGTGAGTGTGCATAGTAGATGGCCTGCATTTGTATAACGGTGTTTTTCAGTCAGAGGATCACAAAGTGCTTTCCACTACATTCAGCCCCACATTCACACGCTGGTGGTGGTGATCTAGAAGCTAGGCTGCCAAACACCGGAGTGGCTTGCCCAAGGACACAAGGACCAAGGTGGACGAGTGGATTATTTATATCCAGGTCTTTCTAGAGTTCTCCGAGTTCTCCTTGGTTCCTCTCCATCTCTTTAGATGATTCTTCTGAATCGTCTGTCAGGAATCTAGCGAGGCTCTCCAGGCTGTCGCTGCTTTATGGTGGAATGATGTTCTTCTGGATTATGGTTCCAACATTTCTCACTGAAACATCCTGGAGCTTCTGGAGCCTTTGCTATTAATATGTTTTATACCAGTAATACAGTTTTTACTAATCATAAGACTCTGTAATACTTTGGTAACAAGCAACATTTCTATAGAACATCAGTTATTATTAAACCAGTTGATATTGATGTGCAGAAAGCTGCTGGAACGACACAGAAAACAATCTGCAGACACTGAGCCCCGCTTTCTTCATGTCTTCAGTTAAAAGGAGGAATTCAGCGGAGGGTGCCATCTTCATTCACATTTCTGTATTTCTGTGGAGGGTTCTAGACTAGTTCTCTGAAGGGTCTAAGACGGATTCATGAGACCAGCTGCTGATTTACTGGAGGATAAATGAGGTTATTGGTCCTAAAAGTAACTTTAATAGCTCTTTGCCTCAACGTGTTGAGCCCGAATGAAACAATGAAGCGTATTGATTTTGTGGTATTGTTATGGCTCACCTCGGTTCCTGACGTGTGTTTGTTTCGTGCCCTGTCACCTCCCATTCTGGGATGGCAGTAAAGGTGATGCATTGCGCCGTCAGCAGCTTCACAGCATCACTGATGATTTTCTGGAGTGAAACTTGAACCTCTTATGAACAGCATGTTTCCTGCTAGAGGCCATCTTAAAAGAGGCATTACAGTGTGTTAATTTTCTGCAGAGCTATATTCCCTGAATGCTGCGCTGTACCAGAACGCTACAGGGCTTCCCACCACGATGGCTGATAAAATGTGGAGTAGGAATAGAGGGCGCATCCTTATCTGGTTCCTACAGAGTTAAACATGGCTCTCTACTGGCTTTGAAAGAACCCACCCTCAAATATGATTACTCCTGGAAACATGGTCGCCTGTAGCGCTGCACACTTTTCTTGATGAAGCATTCCTTAAGACTTGACCTAAAAAAAAAAAGATTACGTTAAGGAGACGGTCCCGTCCTTCCAGCAGTGGTCCGTGGATGGGCTGCTCTTCCAGCTGGATCGCTGCCCAAGGCTTATTACTGTATTGAGCTAAAGTTGCCTTTGCTGGCACAGCGTTCTCTCTTGTCTGTGTTCCATGAGACTTTATCACCAACACACTTTAACAGTATCTGAGTTCTGATTCAGCCTCTTGGTTTCAGGGAAATCAGGCGAATGGAGGAGCTCTTTCATCCGTTTTATTCCTCCTCTGCTCTGCTTTCTAAGTTTAGATGATAAAGTTTGCTGTCCTTTATGCTCACATCACAAAATAATGCCTGAAGAATCTGTTTCCCCCCCCTCCCCAAACAACAAGCAGATAAACACACATATTCATCTTTTATGAAATAGTCCATCATGTTGCTGAGGGAGGAGGTCCTGTGATTTATGAGCAGCTTTAAAGGTTGACCACTGCCTCCGCCATATTTCATTCAGGAGTCTCTGTTCCTGCTGCGCCCTGCCTGAGAATAGGCCTTTTTCTTTCTTTGTGTGAACACTAAATACATCCCTTCTTCCCTCTGCTGCGGTGCATACAGTTTATTATTTCTCCATTTTTACTGTAGACAAACAACCATCAATCCTTCTGCTAAAGTGGAACAGTAGAAATGCAAAGACTGTAATTACCAAAAAGCATAATAACATGCATCAATCATGTCCTTTGGGTTCATCTTTGAAAAACAAGGTAAAAGTGAACATGTAGAGGCGCCATATCTCTCACATCATGACTCTGATTACTGATAATATTCTGCATATTAAAAAGCTCTCCTGCGCTGACTGATGCAGGTACAGGTGCGCCGGGTCTCTCACCTGTACTTTCCTCTGTGATCCAGAGCCGAGGTAGGCATGGATCGGTTCTCCTTGTTCCTCGGCTCTGCTCTGCGCGGCAGGTTGCGTATCCGGATCACGCCACTCTCACGCCTCTAATGGCGCGACATTAATCACTCTGTGGAGCCGGAGCTACCAGGACCTGCAGCTTCTTTTCCGGTGTATTTTTAATTTGGCCATAAATCAAGGTATGCTTTTGACAAATGACTGTAATTACAGGAAAGGCCTTTACCACTATGGGTATGCAGGAGTGTGTGTGTGATATCAGTGCATGTGGTGGGTGGTTCCACATGCAATATGTTTGTAATTTAAGGACAGAGCGTATGGCGTGTTCACTATTCTGATCGGTAGCAGCTGATGTCATGTTTCGGGTTGATGGAAATAAGGAAGTCATGCTGGTTCCCAGACAGAAGCCCACATCCGGCGTGTTTCCGCTTTATTTGGGTCAACGTGAGACCGGAGGCTGTAGGTAACCAGAAGCAGGAAAAGCTGGGAGTGGAGAGTGAGTGTGAGCTCTAAGACAGTTGGTGAAACTGAGAGTAAATCTTTTACATAGAGTCAATATTTAGGAAAATAAAATAGATTTTGATTTAACTTCACATGGGGTGTGATGGGTACAGGGTTCCTGTGGAGTCGGGAAAAGTCTTGGAACGTTGGGAATTTTCCTTGAGCTTTTTCTGGGTATGGAAGAGTTTGGAAAAAAAACATAAATTGAAAAAGGTTTGATTTTCCAGAAGCTAATTAAAGGCCGGTTCATGCTGTGGTTGTTTACATCATTAAAACCTTTTACCAATCAGTATTTTTTAACTTATTGACTGACTGAAGATATTAAGAAATCAAAGAAATCTCCCTGCTTTTGGATTCCAGTATGGTGTAGATTTTAGGACATCTTTAGACGTCAGACCAGAAAATGGTCATAGCTCAGACTGAAAGGCCTCAGAAAATTACAGCATTTTACTGTCTTTTACTGTCTTGCTTTTAGAACCAAGTAGTTTTTTTTAAACAATATTTTATCTCAGCAGCATCTTATTTTGAGATTCAGTTAGTCATAGCAGCTTCTCATATTTTTCATCTCGATAAGCTTAAATTAAAAGATAATTTTTTTATATGTGGGGTTGGTTTCCTGAGACAGAAGCAGAAGAGATCCCAGAAGATGAGATTGTGTAAAAAATGGGATTTAATTTGTTCGTCTTTAATTGAATAAAGTGTATCTCATCTGTCTTGAATCTACAGCTTGTTATAATAAAATAAGTCTCTGTCCCAGTTATTAAGACTCTTCCCACAAACTAACAAACTTGCTCAAATTAAAAGTGTTAAATGATCAGTTTTAGCTCAGAATAACCCAGCAGAGTATTGCAGTAAATCAGAGGAAGCCGATCACTGAAACCTGCTTAGAAAAGGTAGCGATGGACTTGTTTATAATTATTGGATGAAATAATAACATAACAGTCTGATAAGCTGCGTTTCAGTTTTAGAAATATTTGTCAGAAATCTAAAAAATGAATCCTAGCAGAACCATAAAGATGTGACGTTCTGAGCTGCCTACGTCAGATTAAACGTTTTGATGTGAGAATGGATTTTACAGCATCTGTTTCCAGTGGAAACTTGACTTGACTTGGACACCTCAGTGGACCCTCAGCACACCTGCTGCTCGCGCGGTCTTCCTGCTGCAGCCCGAGAGTCGGGAATCGCAGGACATCAGCGGTTCCCAGATGCACAGTTAGTGCAGATGGAGCTGAGGCTCTAGCCCCGCCCAGACAGGAGAAGCTTATTTGCGTCTAAAAGGTTTTGGATTTGATCAAGTTACTGGAGTGAACTGAGTGAACTAGAGTGAACACAACAGAGTTTTAAAATGCTTTGAGGGTCTTCAAAAGCGCTATATAAATTCAAACCATTATTACATTTCTATCCCTGAAGACTGTTAATGACATGACTGATGGATATAAATATTTTTTTCTAGAGCAGTTCATGTATCTGATAGCTGGTGTCCAGTTGGGGTTGGGTGTTGGTAGGGTGGTGTTGGTGGTGTTTTTGGAGCCATAATTAGGCTACCTTCAGGTACAGTTAGAGGCGGGGATGGGAGATATGGCCAAAATGTTATCATGATCATCAGTGGCATTTATTGTGATAATGCTAAAAGTTTTAAAGAATTGTTATCATTATTGTCATCATTATTTTTGGCTTTTCATCTGTTCCTAAACATAGTGATAGCCCAGCAAACACAAATACGGCTCCAGATATAATCATACCTTATTGATCAGGCTGCTTTGATCCACCAGTTACATAATGTAGTGTTTTTTAGCTCTCTACACACAGGCTGCATTAAACAATAATTTCACATGTAATGATTTAAAAGTTGATCTTGTGAAGTCAAAGTTGGTAAAAATGTTCATGATTCTGGGTTGTTTTGGAGTTTTGTTTATGTCAGGACTGTAGGTGCTTCTGTGTTTCTACTTTGAGTTTTCAGTTGTGCTTTTGTTTTGATATTCTTTACTTAGGTCTTGTCATTTGCAGTTTATTCCTTTGTGTTGGTTTCTACTTTATTTATCATTAGGCATTTAGAATTATGGTTCTTTATTAGAGTTTCTTCTGTCCTTCCTCTGTTTTTCTCCTGCCACTCTGCCTCCTGTCCCTGCTTCAACTCATTTCCGATCTCCCTCTGCCGATTCTCTCGCCCCCCTGCATCCGTTTATCCCTTGATTATCTCCTCTGGTTTTTGTGCCATTCTTCACTCCTTCTTCACTCCACTTCTTCACATACTTAAGCTCTCTTATCACTTCACTTCTCTGCTGGATTTTCCATCTTCCTCCTAATCCTTGTTTCCTTTGAGTACCCTCCTGAACATTTATTGTAAGTCTGCTCTTTATTCATTAAATCATTTCTCATCAAAGATCAGTCTGTGTTTAGTTCCTCATCTTTCTAACATCATGACTAAAATGGCACTTTAAACATCAAAAGTAAAAGTCTCAACCATGCTGCTAGTTTCAGGGGTTTGGAGGTGGATCGAGTATAATTAAATAGTATTTATTGTTGTCATGATAAATCATATTTCTGTTCATGATAACCTATTTTCCACAATAATGATAAATTGTAGTATAACTGATCCTGGTTAGAGGATACATATTTGGTACCTGAGGTACTAACAGACTACTTCAAAGGTACCATCAGAAGTATTTACCCTACAGGGTATTATGCTTTAAGTAACATCAGCATTGTTCTCCTATCTTGGATCATGTTGGCCTGAGTCCTTAACCAAGCTCAGTATCGAGCTCAGCCGCAATCTCAACCCATACGCCACTAGAAGCACCGTCCACTGTCAGGTCTGGTGATATAATCTGAAGGCTGTCGGCCATTTTGACAGATTAGTGTTCAGACCTCTGACCACTTGGTGGAGACCCTCAGACATTTTCAACTTTACACATCAAAGACCGATTTCCATGAGAGCATCTGAGCATCTTCCCAGACTTAGACACCGTCCTCAATGCATCTCTCTAATCGGGAGCTGAAGAGGTACTGAGGCTTTGGAGTGCGTCGTTCCCCAGAGCCCGGTGTCATGCCAACCTCCGGTGCATGCTGGGGGGTTTCGTCCCGCTGAAGCCACAGCTTGCAGGTCAGGATGGATGGATGGATGGATGGAGGGATGGATGGATGGATGGAGGGATGGATGGTGAATGCCGTGGACAGAAGCTTTCCACCTGTTCTTATCTCACACCTGATGGCCAGAGAAGGTATCTTATCTGCTTCTTTGCTGATGTCATTTCAGTACCCCTATGCGTACCCAGTAAGTGGTACAGTAAGTACCCAGTAAGTAGTACAGTAGGTACCAGGCAGACTGGCATTTATGGAGTCCAGAATAATCCCAGTCTGTAGCCAGAGAGCTCTGGTTCTAAAAGGATGAAAGGCCTTCATCTGATCTGAGACCAGCTTCCTCCATCAGAGCTGAACGTGATCTTGAAACCTGATTTTGGAGGATTTCCAGGCCTTCAGTTTAAAGGAAGAAACATTTTTCTAAGTTCTGGTTTTGTTCAAACATAATTATCTCTTGTCCTCTGAGTTAACTTCAGAGACAGATGGCAGAGAGACACCGAACTGTAAAAACAAATGACTCTCTTTCAGTTTTAAATTCCCTAAAAAGAAACATCTGTTTGTTTTCTAAGACACAAGAATCCCATAGGAAAACTGAGCCCCGCTGCTCAATGCAAAGTTCAAAGCTGCTGTTTACTGATATTCAGTAATTATCCATGCCTAAGTTATAATTTCATCCCTCCAGTCCAGCCTTTATTTCTCAATTTCTTCAGTCTGAGAGCATAACTTTTCTGCTACATTCAGCGTCTTTCTTAGATTGTAAAATCATTGTTGTACTGTCATGCTTTTTTACGCTGAACCTGACATTTTAGAGTCGGGCTTCGATTTTCTGTTCACTATTTGCTTTTTCTATTGTATTCTGGCTGACAGCATTGCATTGCAGTCTGATTGCCATTGATTCGTAAAGTGTTTGAACTATTCAGGAGTTTAAATGTGAACTCGGTGGTTAAGCACGTTGCCGAAGAGTCTTTTGCGAAGTAGCAGAATGTTTTTTTCTGAGTTATGGTTGGAAGAATGAGTTTTTCTGCTCACTGCTCAATGTGAGTTCTCTGTTTTAGACAGCAGTGGGACACAGGGAATACCAAGCCTTAGGTTCTCTGTTATGGTTACTGGTAACACTTCTACAGAATATATTGTGCTAAAACGTTGAATGCACTATTGCATCCTCTTCTAATATTGATCATAGCTTGCTATTTGGTTTTATTGCCTTGTGCAATTTTCTTCTGATGTCATTCTGCTGCAGTTTTAGTTGATTTTGGCTTGCAAAATGTTTTCTTTCTGGTGGTATAATTTAGAAGGGGATAAATGTTGCTTAAATCTTTTTCTGACCCGACAAAATTTAGTTCAAGGATTATAGTCTTAGTTTTCTACTGTTGCAGTTTGAGGAACGCTGCCGGTCAAACATGCAGAGGGACGTTTTTAAGGAATATTTAGAGGAAAAATCTGAATGGAAGAAAAGTGTCAAAACATCAGATTCCCTGGTGAAATGCTGGAGTCTGATTATATGTGTTCTTCCTATTTTAGCATTTTCCCTGGAAATATTCTAAAAACATAACAAAAAGCAATTTTTCAGTGTAATATAGTTGGTTGTTCCAGTCTGTGTGTAAACTGTATCTATAGGCTGAACCTTTGATGTTCGTAGTTATGCACAGTGAATTTAAAACGTTTACATGTCCCTGCTGTTTGTGATGTAAAATATAACGTCAAGATAAATCATCACCATTTATTAACCTTTAGCGTTACACTTCAGCTGAGAAACAAACAAATTTGGCAAAGAGAAAATGAAACAATAAAAGTGTTGCAACTTTCTGGTTTCATAAGTATTCACACCCTTAGAGCTAACGTCTTCTTGGGTTTACAGATGAGTTAAAAATGACAGAAAGGAGCTTATTGTGCAAAATAATAAGACAGGAAGAGGTTATCCACAGTATTAGTTATATAAAAAAAGATAATATCAATGTCTGGCTAAAAAACTAGCTAGTGTCTAGAATGTGTTATGGTCTGATGAAAGCAAATGTTCCTCAAGGTATGTTCAACATAAAAACTACAGTTTACTACGGTGGTGGCTGCATCATGCTTTGGGATTAGTTTTCAGAGATGGAACTAGACAGATAAATTAAATAAAGCTAAATATGTATTCAAATCAAATATTTTGCCAAATTAAATAAATTCCTAAACACCAGTGAGTTCTGACCCAAAGTGTGTGCTAGGAAGATGAAAAGGAATCTTATTCATCAGCATCAAAACGATTCCAAGCATCAACATCAAGAAAAATGAAGTCTTCATTAAAGGAATTTGAAAGTTTATGAATGACTGAGCCAGAGTCCAGAACCAAAAAAAGAAATACAGGAAATCACATTCACAGTATTTAACACCTACAAACAAGAATTAATCCTGGCCCTCACAGACCTGTTACTTCTTCTTTAAGAAGCTCTTCTATCTTCCACTCGTTACCTGTAATTATGGCTACTGTTTGAACTCTTTATCTGTATAAAGACACCTGTCCACACCTTCAAACAGTAAGACTCCAACCTCCACCATGACCAAGACCAGAGAGCTGTCAAGACTCTGCGGCTGTGATGCCTACAAGGCTGGGATGAGCCAATCTACAATAGACAAGCAGCTTGGTGAGAAGAGATCAACTGTTGGAGCAATTATCAGAAAATGGAATAAATACAAGATCACTGACAATCTCCCTCTACCTGGGGCTCCATGCTAGATCTCTCCTGGTGGGGAACACATGATCTAGGGAACGGTGAGGAAACAGCCCAGAACTACACGGGGGGAACTGGTCAATGACCTGAAGAGAGCTGGGACCACAGTAACAAAGGTTACTATTAGTAACACACTACATCGTCAGGGATTAACATCCTGCTGCGCTCCAAAGGTCCCCCTGCTTAAGCCAGCACTCTAAAATTTACCAGAGACCATCTGGATGATCCAGAGGGGGATTGGGAGAATGTCATGTGGTCCGATGAGACCAAAATAAAACTCTTTGGTATAAACCATTGACTGTATAAATAATGGACAGCGTTTCCGCACTCCTCCCCGTTTACCACAATGACCACGTTCATGGGGGTAATCATGGCGTATTTACAGACTCCTCCTCCCCGGTTCTGACGAAGCATGTTCCTTAAAAGGGCATAAGGGCGGGATATTCGCTGTAGACTCTGCCCTGTTAGGCCCTCGCGGGGCGTGAATTTCTGTCGTAATCCCGCCCATTCTGCTCCTGCACCTTTAGCTCTGATGCTAAACTTGGCTAGCTAAGCTAAAGGCTAATCCGCTCATTGACTGTATGTATAGAGCTCCCGCTTCATTCTACTGCAGCCATCTGTGCGCCTCTGACGGCTCTCTTTTCCCCCCAATCTCATAAGGTAAGAACTCATATTTTAAAATAATTATTAAGATGTAGTGTTACTATAATTACAGTCGAACGAAATACAGCAATTTAAACTGAATTATCACAACGTGATATCGAAGACAATTGGGTAAAAAAAGAGTCTCGAGACAGATTGCTGTCAAAATGTATGTAAAGCCGAGTGGAGGATGCTTATTAACCTAGTCTAATCTGCATTATGTTTACATGTGTGTAACATTGACTGTATATATACAGTGTATAATAATAGTGTATAATAATGTGTCAAGTATTAAATTCCCTGTATGAAAAGTGCGTGCACTGTATGTGTGTTGAATGCATTTGGATGAAAGTGCCTCGTGTGTGCTGCTATGAATGGATTAATACAGTAATAATTGTAATTTAATAATTTAAATTCTGCTCTCCAGAAATGAATACAAATAAGGCCACGGTCGACAATATCCTGATACAGCCGAGGGCGGAGGGCTTAGAGTCAAGTCAGGAGCACGTTTTCCACCTTTGTTGATGATTTTTACATTTTTTTATTCTTAAAAATAAAAGTTGTTAAAGACTTTGAACGCCTTTCTGTTTCTCCCGCAAACCTATGCTTCATTATCAGAACAAATAATACTGATCATCAGACAGTTTGCATCTTTGAATTGATAATAGGTTAAGGTTAGGTTAATTAAAATTTTCTATTATTAGCCAAATCATTCAATGTCTTTCGAGAAACATTCTGCGCAATCAACCAGGGTAAATAAGACTAAGGTTTGTTTCAACTCCATGCACAACAAATGCAATATTTGTTTTTATACGGCTTTGAAGACAAACCGATCGCTAAATTTGTGGAAATGGTCCAGAAAGCGCACAGTGTGTGTCCGTCTTGGCTCTGAGAAGCAGGGAGCTGGTAGCGCAGCATAATTAGAACACCTTGCAATAAAGGATACTGAATATGTGAAAATTGCGCTGGTTGATGCATTGTTTAAAAAACAAACAACAAAAAGAACATCAGGTTTTTAAGTGGTGGGTACAAAACTGTAATTGATCAATATTACCAGGGACTTGGTCCCGGCTACAATGACTGAAATATCTATACTTTCATGCAGGACCCCAAATCCGTGCGCAAGGTTTAATAAACTGAGGGTATAGAGGGATTCTTACACCTGAAAAGTATTTCTGCACCTGACCCCGGCTGGGTTCAAAAGGTGAGGTCAGATTTTAAAGGGTAAACATATGTGCAAGATGCCCTGCAGCCTGCATACACAAACCTGTCGTTATTTTCATGAATAAAAAGTAAAAAAAAAAAAACTCAAATTTTTTCACAAATCGCACACTGCATATCAGCAGTAAAATGTTATAGTGGTAAAACAGACATTACATTTTACATTTTGTAATTACAAACATGTTTTACTCAGGCTCATACACTATTCAATAATCTAACTGATATTTTAAACTCAGACAGAATGCGTTAGGTTGAGCTCAGCTCCACAGCCAGATAGCCTCTGCTAGCTTCATGTGGCTGTGCAGCGAGCTATTAGCCTAGCCGATGGGCCTGGCAGCGACGTAAACGACCTGTCAATCAAAGTCAGGCCCTCATTAATTATGCAAGACTTAGAAAATGTATCCTATGATAACCAGCCTGGTGCCTCTGATTGTCTTTAACCCAGCGTAATCACAGGAGGAATATGTAGCTGTAGACAGTAAAAAAAAAATAGGCACCGGGCATTAAAGTTGTTTTTAACGTGTCTAAAGTGCAATGTATTCCAATGGGGGACTAAAATACCAGCTACAGTGTGTGCAAACCTGGTGAAGACCGACAGGTAACCTTTGACCTCTGTCATTGCCATCCAAGGTCACATTACAAAGAATTGAGCTGAACTTTTGTTATTGACCAAATATTTCTGCCCTATTATACAAATAAATTCTCTAAAAATCATAGAATGTGATTTTCTGCATTTTTTTTACATTCTGTCTCTCACAGTGGAAGTTTACCTATGATGGAAATTACAGACCTACAGACAACTTGCACAATTGGTGGCTGCCAAATACTTTTTTGCCTCACTGTATGTTGTAAATACAAAACATTTGCAGTAAACGCAAATATGCCGTCAACTGTAATAAAGTTAAAGCTGGAGTTTCTCTGCACAGAACCGCCAGGGTTGCTAAGGAAGTTGTTTGTTTTTGTTGCTCATTCTTCTTCTGGGGTGAGCGTCTCCTCACTTCAGGGGTTTTCTTCGTCTTTGTAGTTTTATATTAGAGACTACGATGTGTCGCAAAGGCACGTACAGTGTACATCAGGCCATATGTGTGAGGATAATAATATTAATATAGCAGACATTGTTCTGTGTGCTACGATGTGGATGTGAATGATCCTTCCCAGCCAACAGCCTAATTTAGGTTTTCACAGCCATTTGAAAAACAAGATAAAAACACGTCTGGCTTTCACATTTTATTGATCGATGAGAGGCTACATACACTGCACAGCATTTTGTAGTGAAAGGTCAAACGGATGAATACAGTACTTGTACATGTATAATTAATAATAATTGTATCCAGCACTCTTCATACCACACTCAACTCTATGGCTAATTGCTTTTCTGTTGAGTTTTCCAGTCTAAACCTCAGATTAAATGTTCAGAAAGTTTGTAAGGATTTATTCTGGTCTTAATTGTTACATCACTAAATCCAGACACTTTAATAGAAGTGTGTAAACTTTGATACTTATTTCAGTTCGTGCATTTATTTTTTCTTGGATTATTATTTGTATCTTGTTTCTCTATAAATCTTATTTTTCTTCTGGAAAGGACATACAGAGGACAATAATCAGATGAGACACCCGTTTCTTTCTTTCACTTTCAGAAGCAAACTATTTACAGCAGCTCATTATTTTATAACATGACATGCTCAACATCTATACCTTAGACTTATTCACCACAGAGCACAAATTTATAGCCATAAACTATTCATTTCATCACAAAAATATAGTTAGATGTTATTTTCAAGTATTTTTTCGTTCTAGTCAACACTTGTTGAAGCTTGTTTAAAATGTGCTTTGCTGTTTTGGTGTGAGATACTTAACATCCCGTCTCTAACTGGGAAGTCAGCCTGCCGCTATTGTTCCTGTTCTGATGTTTCTTTTATGTCATTGGGTTGTTGTTGTTGTTGTTGATGCTGATGCTGATGCTCATCAGGAGCAGTGCTGCCAATTGTAGACATTTCAGGCATAATGTGAGTGTAAAAGTTTGTGAGTGTGACTCGGCTTCTGGAAAGGACTCCAAAAGAAACAAACCCAACGTATGAAAACAAGTGAAATAAACTAGTTGGTTTTTCAGCCTGCCGGTTTAAACCATCCTGCTCAGAAGAATGACGTAATACCCGGCTAGATTTACACCAGAATCTTGCTGATGCTACAGATTCTGCGCTCAGGGTCAAACTTTCACTAGGGAGGATGGATTTGTATATTTTTGACTCTATGTGGACTGGTGAATATCCACAATAAAATGGAATTTGGTAAAACAGTTCATTTAAGATGTAAACTTTATGATCTTTTAACCCAGATGAGAGGAGCATATGAGCTAATGTTCTGTTCTGTTTACTATTAAATATCTCCTTCTGCACGTTCTCTTTGAGGTTTGCATCATAGTTGTGTCCATTCATTGTCCATATCTACTTATCTGTTCAGGGTATCTGGTCTCTATCTCCAGCAGTCACTGGATGAGAGGCGGTGTCCAACCTGGACCGGTCTCACAGTCCGTCACAGAACATCAGAGGGACACAGGACAAACAACCATGAGCACACTCACATCTAAGGACTATTTAGAGAGATCAGATATCCTAACAGTCATGCTTTGGACTGTGGGAGGAAGCCGGAGTAGCTACCAACAAATCAAATGAAACATGGAAAACAACATGTTCCATCGGAAACTAAAGTCTCTCTTTCTCTCTGTGGACTCACTGAGGAAACCATAATGAGAGCTGTTATAGAAGTGAAGAGAATTACTTTCTAAATTATTGTCCAAAGTTTTGTTCTCGCCTGCTTTCTCCGTTCTCATTGATGGCTCTTGGCCCAGAGGCCGGCACAGCTTTTCCTCGGCACTCAGGGAAACTGCTGAATAACTTGGCAGGAGCCTTGGGGGCTCAACCTGCCTGTTACTGGCTTTCTGAAAGCCCATCAGTCTCTCCCAGTTGCTTAAAGTCATTCCTGAATGTGCTTAAAATTATGCTCGACTATGAATTTCTGTGTGGCGCTGAATTTGATCAGTTTTTGCTCTCCTGAACGCGTGTCCACGGCAGATGTGTTTGACTGAAAACTTTCTCCTTCAGTCGTTCACTTATCTGCACATTTACTAGAGGTGAAAATAGGTTCTTCATCTCCAGATGCACAAACAGAAGAAGTTGGATCAGGAATCAGTGGGACTCTTTGTTTCCACCAACCTCCATCTAAAAGTCACCATCACCTCCATGACTCTTTCAGGCTTTACCACGGAACCTGGCCAGGCTATGATGCTAACCCTTACAGCACCTAACTGTATGTCGATTGATTCAGAGATAACAGCGTAGAGCCAGAGAAAAACCAAAGCACAGCAGTCTCT